>CM076579.1:279651783-279794581 GCA_034641835.2 Pinus albicaulis | reverse complement strand
GCGTCGATGCTGAGGATCCATTCACATGATCCTTTTCTTGATGGATATTTGTGCCTATACCATGGATTTATGTATTTTCAACAGATATTTCAGTTATGTATATGTATCTATTCCTAGTTTGTAGGTCTCCTGACAGCAACGTCTGGTTCCTTGCACGTACTTGTAAATAATTTCACCCCACTCATGTTCGGACCTCATACTTTAGGGGGCATCTGTTACATGGTAATTTTTCACTATCCCTGCAATCCCCATCTCACACATTGGAGGGTAATTTATATGAATAATTAAAAGTGTCATGCCTTGAAAATACCATGATTGCATCCCTTTCCATGAGGACAACATTCCCTCTGTTGACCATTTCTTGAGCAGACCACTAAAAACACCTGTTTTTTCCTTAGCGCGAGTAGCTAGTTACACTCCCACGCTAAGCTGGAAAATTAACACTGAGCCTGCGCCAGTTGGTGCTCTGTCCCAGTTAAGTACCCATGCTGATATGTTTATGGAAATTTTTTTAAAAATAAAGGCGAATTTTCGATCACAACAACATCTTAGATGAGTCATAGGGAGTGGTTCGACTGAATAACCACGACCTCCCTCCTTTGGCCTCTTGTTTCCACCTGATGGGGGAAACCCCCCAAGGGATAAGGCCTCCCTTCCACTATTGTAGATATCCCAACCTCCTCCTCTCCTCTATAAATATAGCCATCTTCCATTGATGTGCTATTTGAACAGATAGCTGAAACATTTAGCGTAGAGAAGAAGCAATCATAGCTTAGGGAGAATAGTGCAGAGTGTGATTGTTTGTGTGTGTTGAGAACATAGTGAGATCTTGGAACTTTGTTCATGAGGGTGTGGCAAATTTACTTGGATACAGACCTGCCGAAGGAGAGCCTCAACATCAAGGCTTGGTTGTAAGCTCCCCTTGTCTTTATCATAATAAAATGCATCTAATGTTTATCTTCCACACTTTTTTACATTTATAATGAGAATTCTAGCATTCCTTGATCAGTTAGATAGGTTGTAATTGTTTTATGTTTGTCATGGTTTTACACTTTTCGTGTGTCTTGACTGTTTGTATAGGTAATCGAACATTGGTAGCAGCGTGTATCGAGCTTGAGAAGAGCGACGGATCAAGAAGCTTCAATGGAAGACGAAAACATAGCATCAGAACGAGGTAGGTCATCTTCCTTGCTCCGAATTTCAATTACAATCTAGGAAGGTAGATGTTAGTATGTTCCTGTAGTTGCTAGACCCACCCTAGGGCCAGAGGGATCGCCTCTATCCGCAGAGGGGATTTACCTGGACAACACTAACAGTAGCTCCACTTGGGTATGCTAGCTCCTTGGAGGTGTCAAGAACCTCAGAGAATAAATCTCTGGAAAGTAGACTAGTGCCTTGTGTTTTGCACCTTGACAATCCTCCTTATATTTGATGATCATGCTACTTAAAAATATGATCTGCAGAATCACAACAAGATGATTTTTCTCCCAAACTTCTACCTACACAACCTACTTTCCTAACATTTTTTCTTCAGTGAGTGCACTTAGACTTGCAAACTCTCATAACATCAATTTTAATTTCTTTTATTTGAAAGCATGAAACTAATCTATTTCTATTATTATATCATCCATGAGTTCATATTATACTTATGAACTCATTATTTCTCTACCTTAACTAACTATCCAAGATTAGACTTTTTGACAGGTTTTCATTCTCTAATCTAAAACAGGAAATTGAAATCATAGTCAAATCAGGATTAAATTATCTGATTTGTTATGGGGCTATGGAATTTTGTACAAGCTGCACATAGACTTTATTTGTATAAATTTTTAAAATAAAATTGTGAAGGCTTAAGATATGAAATTAATATCCATCCTTCTTTCTTTCTTTGGTTCATATTTTGAGCTTTGTTAGAACCATTTCTCTCTTTCCCCATTTAGTCTACTGATAAGCCAAGTTTACATTATTTGGCAGATTTTCATTCACTAACCTATCAGCAATAAATTTAAACTTATTCAATCATGTTTAGACTGTATGATTGAATTAATATTTCTTCTTTCAAAGTAGTGGCATTTGGACTTGCACACTTTTAGATTTTTCTTCTTTTTTTGGTATGGGAATGTACCTCTTCTTTTAATCTGCCCTCTTTTCTCTTTTTCTATTGTTTTTTTACTTCATCTTTTCCAATATTTCAATAAGAAAATTTTATTTACAATGAATTAGAAACTTCGAACAGATATTTTAAAAAAAATAATGCTTGAGCATCCCGCCATTGGTAGGACCTCTAAAAAGTTCTGCTCCATCCATCTCTTGAAGAAAAAATGCATTGGTTCCTATAGCAGACTGAATGAGATAAGGGCCTTTCCATAAATTTTCAAACTTTCCATGTTTTCCATTATCTTCTCTCCTAGAATCCCACTTCAACACTTTGTCACCAATTTTAAAATCACTTGCTTTTTTTCTTTTATCAAACAACTTCTTGATATTTTCTTGTACTTGTTGTGTTCTTTTGTAGACCTCCTCCCTAGTTTGCTGTAATTTTACAGTTTGGTTTATTCTTCCTGTCATGTCATCTTCTTCTGACTGTACTTCTTGAATCAACCTCATTATTGGCACTCCTACACTGGTTGGAAATATTGCATCTGCCCTGTTGATCATTAATTAACACTAGTCATTTTTCCGAATTAACCTTTGGATAGACATGTGTTGAAGGTTCTGGCTGGTGGTGAAACACTTAAAAGGTCAATTAAGGGGAAACGATGATGAGACAACTATCGCGCTTAAAACGAAACATAAGTACGAGAAGGGTCAAGATATAAAGAAAAAAGGGTAACGGTAATGCAAAAAGCGCAAAGATATGGTACAAAGAACGCAAAGCGAAATAATTAAAAGGCTTGCAGCAACCATAATATGCAAGTGAGGGAACTCTCCACATGGGATTTCTGCGGGGGTCAAGAAGCGGAAGAGGGAAGACGCCCATACCCCCGCGAAATTACAATGACGTGCCACGGGGTGGACCCAAGGTAAAGGCAATGTGGCAGAGCAAAGCACGGAATTACAGTGACATGGTAGAATGGAATGCGGACCCTAGAGACTGGTATGCTATGTATTTAACCCATCTTGTGAATAATGTGTTTTAAGAATCATATGGTTTATGCGGCAGAGAGGTAAGGTAATTTTTCTAGGCGAACTAGTACTGAGGCCCGTACCAGTATTAAACCCGGAACGCGGTGTTCATCTGCTTCCAGCTGACACCCAATTCCTACAAGCCGCATGCTCTACTATCAGTGTCCTTACGACACTTACCCTGCCTATTTCACCTCTCTGTCTTTTACCTCAGAATTACCAGTCTTAGACAATAGTCCTCCCGTATTTTACTGCAGTAAAAGTCGCAGGTTTTCCAGCTATGGTATATACTAAGCGGGAGCTAGTGCCAGGTATACCCAATCACTATCAACACCCCCTGCATTGTTTTCCCAAGAAAACTTGCCTACTGCACAGGTACTCCGTCCCTCATATTCCCTCTGCTTTCCTTTCGTTTTTAAAATTTCGTATGTCAGTCATGGGAAGGGGCACACCCAAGAAAAATGAACCAGAGACTCCTCAGGTCCGAGAAACCAGAAAACCTCCTGGGTTCGAGCCTTTCCTTGACCTGCAAACTGGAATCTGTGATCCCCAATACCCTTTCCCCATTAGTAGTATAAGACTTGAGTTTTTTAGGTGACATTTCGAGAATAGGGATCGATATCGGGTGGTTGTATCAGGTTTTTACCATCAGATTACCCCCCCATTCTACCCGGTGGTCAATTTTATTTGCTGGCTTAGAGATGCCTATGATGAGGGCTGAGGTACATTTACTTTTGCTCATGGGAACAATATTTTCTCCCTTTCGCCCAACATTATCAGACAAGCCCTTCGCTTTCCCACTAGCGGCACCTATACTAGTTTCAGTGAAGTGGCTTTAACCTCCCAGTTCACCAAATTGCCATGGGAGCATCAAAACAACTTCATTTCCTCTATAACCAGAAACTAGGCTACATCCTCTCCTGCTGCAAAAGCTTTCCCATTGAGCTTGTTTAAAGAAGAAGTGCAGCCCATCCTCGCTCTCATCGCAGGTCTTTTAGGTGTAGGCGGTTTGAGGGAAATTTCCAGAGTCTCCGTTTATTTCTTGTGGTTAATGTCTCAAAAGGTGATAGTTTTGGATATCCCTGGCTTCTTGTCTGCCAACATTCACACCCAGTTCCAAGAGCTTTCAGAAACCAGTCACTTCCATTTTTTTTCTATGGTCTTCTACCTTTTCCTATCTCAGCTGTTGATAAGTTCGAGGGTTTGGGATTAGATGGGGTATACGATGTCAATTCTCAACCCCGACATGTTTTTGATTGGAATTTTGTAGTGTGACAATTGCCAAAAGGGGTGGGTTATTCCAGGTTCCTAAATGAATTCATGCCTGCTGTCTATACTATCATCCATGATTTTCCCTCACCTAGGGTTTTTCCTGAAATGAAGAGCTGGCTGCAAGCTAGTAAAACTCAGAGTACCGGGGATTGGTATATTTCTGATAATTATACCGAAATTTGGGTCTATGGAGCCGAGGTCGCCCCTTACCAGCTGCCTGTGTTTCCCGCATGATGATTTTATGCTCTGGAGTATATCTGGAAAGTCCTCAAGGCTGACCAACTCCACTTTGTCCCTGCAAAGAAGGGTTTCATCCTGAGACTCCCTATCACTATCGGTCCATTTGTCGTGAATTCAAGACACAACCTTCCCATTGTTGAGAAGTTGTTGCAAGGCATGGACCTAATACAGGGGAAGAATTGGCCCTATGATCCTTGGGAGATTATCTCAAACAGAAGAAAGAGGAACAAGTCCACTCCTTATGTGCATGAATCAAGACCGTTTATAGAGTGGCAGGCTAACCTGGAAATTTGGCCTTTTATTTCACAGATGGAGACAAATTCATCTGCCACAGGGGAAGGAGAATAAATCAATAAAGGCCAAGAAGAAGAAGAATTAGGTCCCTCAGGATCAGGTTCTCCCCTTCGCAAAAATCAGAAAACAGTCTCAAGGGAGGCAGAAGTCATCGGGGAAGAATAGCTGCTTGAGCCGTTTGCACCATATGGCCAACCTGAAAGCAGCAAAGCTAAGATAAAAGTGTTGAGAGATATTTTCACCTCTTCTGACTTCTCTAAAGTCTCACAGGCCATCAGAGATTATACCTCGCCAGTGGCAGTTGAAAGGATCCAGAGAAACAGAACAATCAAGGATAAATACAAAGCCAAGCTGGAAGGTTATGTAGAGAAATATCACACTAAGGTTTCAACTTCCATGAACGTGGATACATAACACCTGGTATTGTCTATGGCCAAGGCTATATTGGATCCTGATGCAGGTACGACTAGTTACAGGGTGCTCGAGTATGCAATTGACATGGCCAAGGTGCCAGCACCTGACAAATGTAACCTGTTTCAGGTCGTGGGTGATATGTTGAAGGATGAGGTAATGCAGGTCACCATTGCACTGAGAAAATTGGAGAAAAAGCATGAACAGGTGAGGGCTACCCTAAATAATGAATAGGCTAATTCCCACACCCTGGCAAATCAAATACCCGGCCTCCGGGAGTCAATCAAAGGAAAAGAGACTGGAAAATAAAACCCGTAGCGTTATTTGATAGAACAATTGCAGAAGGAGGTCACGTCATTGAAAGGAAAAGTCTGCATATCGGCCTCCCACCATGTTTAGACGACCGAATTGTCGCAAGAAGAGAAAGAAAAAGCGGAATTGGCTGATATACTAGCAAAGGAAAAGGAGGAAAAAGAAAAAATGGCGGAAACAATCTCCACTCTTCAAAGTAGGTTGACGGAGTTGCAGAACACCCGGGACACGCAGAGCTGTGTGCCTACTACAACCCCACCAAAGATGAGTCCACTTTCAAGGCAGCTGAACGGGGTGAAAGCTGCAAATGATATATTAGAAAAGCAGGCATCCACTGTGAGGCAGAGGATCACTGATTTGGAAAAATCCCTGGTTGAGAATACCAGGAAAATAGAGACATTGCAGAAAGAGATTGAACAAGAGAAGAAGACAAGAGTCGACCAGCAGAAGACCATAAATGATCTGAACACCCACCTAAAAGGTAACATCACCCTCAAGGATGGAAGAAAGATTATTTGGTTAGAGATCATTTCAGCAGTAACCAAGCAGTGGGAGTTCCTGAAATTCATCGAGGAAATGAAATATTTTGTACTCTTTCTCAGGAGGAAGTTTCAGGAAGGTGATCTCGACTTGTCCAGTAGAGCCCAATGTGCTAGGGAATATGTTTCTTTCTTGAAAGGGATGAGAGCTAGTGAGGCGGAGTAACATGGCATAGCAAGCTGATTTAAGGAAGCCTTCGAGTGCCAAAATATTATTGATAAGGATTCGACCCGCGTTGTAGCTTTGAGGGCCCTACAACAGTTGGCAGCTAGCGTGGAGCAGTTTTATGTAGTTTGGGCCAAGATTACAACAGCAGGACTTCCATCATGCTGGGAATCTACCACCCCTTCCATGCTGTGATCATTACCAGAATATGAAGCATGTCTCCAAGAAGAAAGGGACCAGACGGACATCCTGTCAGATAAGACCGCTCGACTAAAGGCAGAAACAATTGTTTCATCACTCCGCCCAGAGTTTGTTCTCCTTCACCTGTTAAAACATAAGATCCCCACCAAGGCAACTCTAAATGATCTCAGTGAGGCCTTCATCAGGGTGGAAGGATTCGCAGCAATGCCTGAACCCGCAACAGACAGTCAGCAGAAGTGCACCCAGTTTGCCAGCCAGATTGCCAACTCGTCAGCAAATGTGCCGCCACCAGTGTCAGTAACAGACCTGACCCCTTCTCATAAATGATGCACTATTAATTCATGATTCGACCCTAGTGGCCTTTTTACTTTTACTTTAGTTAGTTATTTTCAAGTTTTAGGTGAAATTTATATTTCACCCCAACAATTTACTTTCTGCCAAGACTGTTTCGTAAAATTTTGTTTTAAAACGACTGAGCGCCTAACTACAAATGATGAGAGGCCTGTATTCCTCATCATAAGTTTTGATTATTTTGATAAGGACCTTGTTGATGAGTTAAATCCCCTCTGTGGACAGAGGCGATCCCTATTAGCCCAGCAGGGGTCTAGCAACAATCACAAAATGTTACGACACAAGTTCCTAGTTACGAAATGAAAAGACCAAAGATGGAGGTCTACCTGGAATCCAATGCTACGATCTGAAGAAGAGAGCATTCCCGTTCCTCAGCCTCGCCAGATCATGATCCTCTAAGATCTCCGTGGATGGATACCTGCACGTGCAAGAAACAAACAGATACAAGCATAAAATCCGGCATACGTAACTAAATATCAGTCAGAAAGGATACTACTCATATTAACATAATCGAAAATAGAGTGGAACCATAATCGTAATCATTTATTAAATAACAATTGAAAGAGATTACAACCAAAGTTCTGACGTCGTGGTCTCCTTCGGATGGGTCTCCAGTCGTTCACGTCTTGCAAAGCTCGCCAGGGAAAGGGTAAACCTCTCCTGAGTCTCTCGACGATAGTCTCCTTACTTGAGTCGGCCTTAAGGGAAGAAAGAGGGCTCTTACAGCACAAAGGCTCTTGGGAATTTGGAGATTCAAAGATTAGGCACTTCAAGACTAGCTTGCCATGGAATTGAGCAGGCTTTTATAGATGGGGAAGGAGGGAATTGGGATCCCTATTACTGTGGGATTGGCCCTATCAACAAGGAAGGTTCCATGGGAGGTGGAAAAACCACTTCCCTTCCATAGAACTCCAGCAGCCAAACCTCCCAACTCAAGATAGGCAATGGTTTCTGAGTTTGTTGAAACACAACTTCTGCCATCTTTATTTAAAAAACACTCCTTAAATTGCCTGGCGCGACTACTGCTCTAGGACAGAGCGCCAGTTGGCGCGGCCTCTTTGCAGGATTTTCCCCATTGGCGCGAGTGGTGAACTATCTGCCCGTGCCAATGCAAAAGGAGATGTTTTTATGATTTTTTGCAAGGAGATGTCTTTAGGGCAATTGAAGCTCATGCTTAGAGGGATGCATTGATGATGTTTTCAAGGCATGAAAATGTTCACAGGTCACAAAATGGGTCCTCCATTGTGCGAGACGGGGAATGGTAGGGACGGTGACAAATTACTGTGTAACAGATGCCCCCTAAAGTATGAGGCCCCAGAGAGAGAGGGGTGAAATGCTTTACGAGAACATGTTCAACTGAAGGCCCGTCGTCGGAAAACCTGCGCAGAAAAATACAACTGATATCTCAAGTATATGATGCATGTGTGGTATGGGCTCAGCCATATGAAACAGAGTACACTATAATCCGGATCCAGGGTATGGGCGCAGCCATCCAGCGAGGATCAAATAAATAGACTTAGGTATGGTTGCAGCCATCCAATCAATGAGTCATATACATAATGATAATAATCCACAATCACAGCCTGGATTACAACAAACACAATCCAGGGTCTTTCGCTCCCTCTCAACCCAAACAAAGTACAAGTTTGAGCATTCGAATATGTGAGCTGAAGTCGAACATGCAGGAACATTGTCTGATTACCAGCCAATGATGAGAGCTGTTAATAGACGCGAGAGGAACCACCAATAATGACAATGGCCCTCAAGGTACTACAGGTACAATCTACGGTGTGTGAATCAATGAGTTGGTGTCGAACACCCGTAGAATCACTCGATCGGAGGCCAATGATGAAAACCTCACGTCGAATGCGACGAACCTGCCATTGAGGCATGCAGGCTCCAAGGTACCATAAGGGAGTCTCTAGATCAGCTTCCTGGATAATGAGCTGAAGTCGACAAGAAGTGACCTTGATCGAAGGTGGGCCATAATGTTTCCCACATCATCGACACGAGACAGAGGAACATGATGTTTTGTTGTGAATCAGGATCGTATGAGAATCAGAGGTAGGTTGATATTCGCAGAGGCCAACTTCTCTTGAACATATAAACGGCACGAAAGTGGACTTGGCAGTATTTAACATCAACGGATCAGAGGTCATGGTGACGAGGCAATGAGCAGAGGAGAGGTCAAAAGGGATTATCCAAACCGACAAAGGCAAATTGAAGAAACGAGATGAGATGTCCCCAACCCGACACGAATGCAGACTGGTGCCATGTTCAAGAGTGACATACTGCCGACGACAACGACGATGGTTCCATTTTTCCCCACCATTTCTGGTGAGTACCCCAATTATTTTTGATAACAAACTTGAAGGGGATAGCATATGCTTGTAATATAAGTCCGCCCCTTGGGCGAATCCATCCTAGTGCATTTAACGAGTCCTAGGAAGGAGGAACTCGGAGAACGTCATTTCGACTGGGTCCGATGTCATCAGGGTTTAACGAGTCTGGAAAAGGGAGAACTCAGCGTCTTTTCATGTTTAGAGAGTTTGAAAAGACAGAAGAAAATAAAACTCCACATGTCCCTTTTCGTAAATAGTTCCTCAGATCCGAAAAGGTAGAAAACAATATCTGAGAAAACCTCCTAGTCGCTATAGGCTAGGGTATTCCTTTTTTGTAATCAATCCATCCCAGCCCAAAAAAGGGTTAAACGTATACTGGGTAGATGTCGATTTGTGTCCAATTTAACGAGATCGAAACGACAAGGGCCTCGGCAATCTTTTCATGTTTAGAGAGTCAGAAAAGAGATAAAAGATAACTCCAAAGTGACTTTTTCGTGTATTTACCGAGTCGGAAAAAGTATAAAATACAACTCGTTTCCATCGTTAAAGTCGCAAAAACCTGCTGCTGCACATACCAAGCAAGCGTAAAACCCATTTTCAACATAATATATAAAAATATTTGATAAAAATGACTTTTTACAACTCATTTTATGTCAAAAAGTTATAAATATGCCAAATTGGTAAAAATAAAATTACATTTACTATTTACCTTGGTAAAAAGCAACAGTGGTCCATTTGGAGCAGAAACTTCTGACGGTGATTGTGACAAATCCAGTTGACCATTCAGCTTCTCGTCTGCTACAGGTAAGAGGCGCTCCCTTGCTCTACATTTTCATCCATTTTTTGATAATTTTCCCTTGAAAATCAGTTCTACGTGGCCACTTTTGAAATTTTAGGGCCGCGCTCATTGGCGCGGGTATGGGGCTCGGACCCGCGCCAATGGGCTCTTTTATACAAAGGGCTCATGCCACGTGGCGTGAATGTTCACAAAACAGCCGCGCCAATGGCCGAACCTAAAAATTCGCCTAAAAATTCGATATTTAAACCAAATTTCATGGAATTTGAGGCCTATCAGAGATCTAACTAAGGGCTTATGACCATATGAGTGCAGGTAATCAAGAAAAATGGCGATTGAATGGAAAGAACAAGAGCATGGAGAAGAGGATGAACAAGCCATCCAAAGTGAAGCTTGCATGAATGCCCTCAGAAAATGTGGGCTAAAAAAGTTCTTCCTCACACCCTGTCTATGAGCTCAGCTCGAGCTCCTCCAGTATTTGATCAGTATCTGGGATGAACATGAACAGGTGTTTAGGTTACGAGATCAGGTATTAGAGCTGGAGGTTTCTGATGTTTATTTTATCACCGGATTGTCCCGCAGAGGTCCGATCCCTATCTTGACAGGAAGCAGACCATCTAGGGAGAAGATGGAATAAGTGATGGCACGAGTGTGCCGAGGAGCACAAATGGGACCAGGAAGCAAGAAGGTGGATATCCACCCATCCCTGATCTGGCATTGAGAGTGGTCCTACATACCATCACGCGGGCTATAGGGTCGCAGGCACCGCACGAGGCCACAAAGGCCCAACTCCTGCTGGCCTCAGAATGCATGAGTCCCCTACTGTTCGATTGGGCAACAACAGTAACAATCAATATGAAAAGCAGCTCACGAAATGCAAACAGGATAAACTAAAACAGTTTGGTTATGGTTCCATCCTGGTATCGTTCATTCTGGAATGCTTACCAATCTTCCAGGGCCAAGGGGCTGAAGTAGCAGATCTGATACCACGAGAGCTAAGAATGGCTCGCTAGGCAGCATTAATGCCCAGAGCTGGAGACGGCCAAAAGATGTCCTGGAGGTCAGATTTCTTTAGGTGGTTACGGCGCCAGCTGATTGTTGTGGAAGACTGGCCCTATGCAGGAACTGACTTCACCGGAGACCCAAATCTCCCACTGCCAGAAGGAGATGACTGGGACGAGGAGTTGGGTAAGACCTCATGTTTTTTATTTTTTATGTTTTATGTTTTTTTTGTTAATACACATTCATCCTAACACATTTTATATATGTATGCAGATGTGGGACCTGAGAGACTAGCTGGGATGTTTCCAATCTCACGGTGGACACAACTCGCTCCTGATCCTCAGGGAGAGGGCACCGGAGGAGAGGAGTTGATCCAGAATCTTGAGGGCATTGCCCGAGGGATTCCAAACTATGCTCGGCTGGCGAACGTACCGATGGCATACCAGCGCCACACGGTGGGAGTTCCATGTCAGATCCACCGAATCCTGAGACGCTTGGTGCATGCAGTCACATGCTATCATGAGCACCATGCAGATTAGCACTTAGGATTTATACCACACCTATTTTTTGAGAGACATATCGTCTCCGGATGTACTTAAGACGATTATGTATATTTTTACTTTTATGTGACACACTCTATGTAAACATTTCGATATCTATGTATATGTGCATATCTATTTCTGGATGGATCTTTCTTTACATGTGATGATGATTTACAAATTGCGCAAATGTCTGTCTAATACCAAATTTGCTACTGCATCTGTTAATGTATTCAAATGTCTGGGTATATGATGATATGTAATGTAGTCAAAATTTATTTCCAATAATCGAATACGTAGATACAGACGTAAGATGGATGGGTTCCTTACCGAATAGTGTTCGTTCAGTTGTAACACTACAAGTTGCGAATCTAGATACACGAGAAATTCACGGATACCAAGGTTTACTGCCTCGGTTAATAGTTCTAACACAGCACTATATTCCGTGATGTTGTTCGTGGTATGTCCTAGACACACTCCTTGCAGGTCAATCAACTCACCAGCAGGATAATAGATTACCCAGGCTGCTGAAGACAGATTCCTGGTACTGCGGGAGGCACCATCCGCGAAACCAACAAATGGATGAATAGACATATGCACAACCAGGAAGACCCGATCAGCAGAAATATGTTTACAAAGCACACCACACAATACATGCACACAAATGAAAAACACACACCTATGTACACACACCGCACCAAGAAATCACTTCAGGCATAATAATTTTTGAGGTAAAACCCATTTCTGGGTTGTGCCAGCGGAATTCCTTCATAATCTATAAGCTCGTAGGCCCCGTTTTTCAAAACATGTTTTACTATATAGGGCCCATGCCACATAGGCTGGAACTTACCGGCTCCAAGCTTTTCATGTGCTTGATCGTACAGGAGGATGAGGTCCCCTTCAATAAAGGAACGAGGAGAAACAGATTGATCAAAATGAGTTTTGACCCTCCTCTTTTGTGCTTCGATAACCAAAGTAGCCAGACAACGGGTTTCATCTAACCGTTCCAGATACAGAAGACATTCTTCCTCAGCAGAAGTATTAGGTAGAAGCTCCACAGCTAATTTTAACGAAGGAATCTTGCATTCAACCGGAGGAGTTGCTTCCAGGCCATACACCAATTGAAATGGTGTGAACCCAGTTGCACTCTTTACAGATGTTCGGTATGCCCAGAGAGCTGAGAACAGTTGGAGATGCCAATTGGATTTGTGAATACCAATTGTTCGCTGAAGCATAGTGACCAAAACCTTGTTCACTGCTTCAACCTGACCATTCGCTTGAGGGTAATATGGTGTCGAGCTGTCGTGACGCAAGCCCAACGTTGAAGTCAGCTCCGCCATCATATAATCTCGGAAATGAGTACCGTGATCAGTGACGATAGCTTGAGGAACCCCGAATCATGCAATAACGTGGTTGAATATAAATTGAGCAGCCGTTTTCCCGTCAGCAGCTAGTGTAGGCATCGCCTCGGCCCACTTGGTGAAGTAGTCGACAGTGACAATGATATACGCATGCCCCCCGGCCGAGTGAGGGTTACACGTCATAAAATCAACTCCCCATTTCGCAAAAGGGCCGACGGTAATAACGGGATGCAATGGTAAAGGCAGCGCGCGCATCTTGCGTTGAAATATCTGGCATGGATGACATTTACGGACTACAGTGATACAGTCCTTGAATATGGAAGGCCAGAAATAACCTGCTCGCAGAATCTTCTGGGCAGTAGCATACCCAGACATGTGTCCACCACAGGCACCACTGTGGCAGTCATTTAGGACCTTCTCAGCCTCTTCCAAGGTTAGGCATCGCCGGAGCACCGAATCTAATCCAACGCGATATAAGGTATCTCCTACTATACGGTAGGGTTGGGACTAGTGCCGAATCCGACGGTGGGAAACTTTATCCAACTCAGACCGAAATGTCGAGGTCTGAAGATACACTATTATGTCACCGTACCAAGGGTCACAAGTACTGATGAGAAAAAGTGTTTCGTCCGGTATATGGTCTTCAGAGTGTGAGGGAGCAGAGTCTGTAGGGAGAGAACATATCAAATCCCCGAAGACCAGTGATTTAGTTGAATTAGCAGTAGTGAAATCCAAGTCAAACTCCTGCAGGATCACAATCCATTTGGAGTACTTGCCCCCCAGTAATTTTCTAGAAAGAATATACGTCATAGGGTTGCAGTCTGAAACCACTCTTATCGTGCGCAAAAGGATGTAATGGCGAAAGCGTTGTACAGCGTGTACTGCTGCTAATGCCAACTTCTCGACATGTGCATAACGCGTTTTCGGGTCGAGAAGGTTCCGAGATAGGTAATAAAAAACATTTTCATCACCGTGATCGTCATCCTGCACCAAGACCATGGCTATGGTGCTAAATGCGGCGGCTAGATATAAAGTGAAGTCGCGGTGGTAGTCCGGAGGACGAAGCAATGGAGCATTGACAAGCAACGTCTTTAGCTTCTCAAAGGATTCCTGAGCAATTTCATCCCAGTGAAAGGGAACGTTCTGCTTTAACAAACGAGTGAATCCTTTGGCCACCTCGGCATAATTCGGGATAAAGCGCCGAAGAAAATTCGCTTTCCCTTGCAGACTCTGTAATACAGGGAGGAGGGTGATGGGAGATTTACGATGGCCTCGACCTTTAGAGGGTCAAGGCGAATTCCGTCTTGCGAGACTATGAATCCTAAAAGACGGCCAGAATCAATGCAGAAGACGCATTTATGAGGATTGAGCCTGATATTGTAGTGTCGGCAATGAAGAAAGATCTGGCGGAGATGCTCGGGATGGTCCTCTCGCTTACCTGAATGGGCTGGCAAGTCCTCCAGATAAGGCTGAACGATATGACGAATGTCATGAAAAGCGTAGGACATTGCAAGCTGAAAAGTGGCTCCAGCGTTCTTCAAGCCGAACGGGAGTTTCTTATACGCGAAAGTACCCCACGGACAGATGAATGTGGTCTTGTGTTGATCCTCAGGTGCAATATTGATTTGGTTATATCCTGAGAAACCATCCATTAAAGAATAGATCTCACTCCCAGCACATTCATTGATGATCTGGTCTATAAACGGAGTGGGATAATTATCCTTTGGACAGGCGCGATTGATGTCATGATAATCCACACAGACTCTAATCGTACCCTGCTTTTTATCGAAAGGGACAATGTTAGACACCCATTTTGTGAGGGGGATGGGATAAATGAAACCCGCGTTTAGAAGTTTTTCAACTTCTGCCTTGATGGCGGCGGCTTTTCGAGGATGCATGGGGCGTAAGCGTTGGCGCACGGGTTTCGCACCTGGATAGGTTGGAATCTCGTGTACTACGATACTGGGATCAATCCCCGGCATTTCCTCGTAAGACCACGCAAAAACATCTCTGAATTCTTTGAAAAGCTCAGTATAGACTTGAATCTCATCGGGAGAACAAGTCACACCCACATGAATATTCTCAACGATCCCCGGTTTAACGGAGATGTTGATCGGAACAGTTTGAGTAATGTTACTCAGGTTACCCTCCGAAAAAACCTCGTGCGTCAAGATGGGCGTTTGAAGAGGAGGGGAAGGAACCTGGGTAGCATAACGCTCCAGACAATCAGTCATTGCCCCCAAGCTAGGCATAAACGAGGAGCGATGATGTTCATCTCCCCAAGGCAGCTCCTCAAGAGACATAGCTTCAACGATAGCCTCATCGGAAGGAAAAGTCTCTCTGAGAGGATCAGGTGAATCAGCCTGACCAAGCCAGGGGGATTGAGAGTAGACGTCGAGAGCCATGCTCAAAGGAGCATGCCGAGGAGGTGGAGGGTCCGATGCAGCAACAATCTCACAGTAGTTGATCTCTACTGGCGTTAAAGGCATGGATTCTCCAAACTCATATACCTGCTCAGGTGTAGGAATGAGCCAGGGGTCATCGGACCTGGACAACATGTTGACTTGAGCGGTATGCGGTGGTGGTGCGGGAAAGATACCCATGAGGACTGGGTCTTTGAAGAGACCAGGTCCTACACTGTCCGGGGGATTCGGAATTTGATCCACGTATGGCACGTTGTTCTCAGAGGAAGAGGTGAAAAATGACAACTGATCCACCGTGACAATCTTGCCCTCATGAGGGAACTTAATGAATCGAAAGACGGTGGACGGCACGCAGAGCATGGCATGGGTCCAGCTGCGGCCAAGAAGTATATTGTAGTTGAGTTTAGCATCAACCACTTCCACTTCTACGTTGACAGTTTTTCCCTGTAATGTGATCGCTAGACTCTCGAGAATGCCCAGGGGTTTAGATTCCGGATCATCAAATGCGTCAAGGGCATTGGGAGACGATGACAAGGCTGGAGAGCCGATGGCCTTCTAGCAAGCGGAGGACATAATGCAGGTAGATGCACCCTCATCTACGATGGCCCTATGGATGTTCAGACCGTTAATCCCGACTTGAATGACCAAAGCGATTTGATGTGGAAGCCGGGGAGTAAAATTCTCCAGATCGAAGGTGAGAAGGCTCGAGTCGGCGGGATCGATGCCACCGATTGCAGACAGTAAAGCCTTCCGTTGTGAAGGACAACTTTGAAGAACCTCAAGTGCAGACATAGCACATGGCGCTTGTGCCAGATCCTCAACAATACTGTAATGTTGAGCGGCACGAGCGTTTGGATTATAAGAAGATCTTCGAAGGACACCTTTGGGAGGTGGCTTCACAACGGGTTCAAGAGAAGGCTTCTCGATTTCCAATGGACCGGAGACAGGTGGGGGAGGCGGCCCATCCGCAACTGCCTTCCCGGGTGCCTGCCGTGGTTTGTTGTAATCCTTCGACCGCGTAGCGACAGAGATAGGTGCAACACTCTTCACCATGAAAACCTGAGACCCAAACGGTGCAGATGGTGACGGCTGTTCGACCATCTGGGTCTGCTGAGATGGAAATGGCTCTTTCAAAACAGCCGGAGTCCCTTTAGGGCCTTTAAGAAGTTGACTAACCTCGGATCGTCGTGGACAATCCTTAGTATAATGGTCCCCTTCACAGATGAGGCAAGGGTACTTCGGTTTACGCTGGGAGCCATCCTCCGTATGAGACTTAGATTCTGGTTTCGCGACATCAGATTTAGATTTGCCTTTGCCCTTCTTCTTTCCCTTGGAGGATTTGTCCGCAGGATTGGCCTGAACAGCATTCACCTCCGCAGTTTTACCAGAATCAGATGAGGCGGGATTTGCAGAGGTATTGTTGGAAGAATTAGCCTTCGGCTTCCCATTCGAAGACTTCTTCGAATTCTGAGAGACAGAACCAATATCACCATCCACTGCAGGAGTGGGAGGGGCCTTAGTGGTTCCGGGCCGTGGAGCATCAGTCAAGATGTCATAAAGCGTGCCAGACTGTGAATAGACAAGATCCAGGTACTGGGCACGCGCGATGGCTTGTTCCTCTGTCACGCACGCTCCCATCGCGATATCCTGAGCGATTTTATTCACAAAGGAGGTGGTGAACCAGTGAGTCAATATCTGATTAGGTATGTGAAACTTGATCAGTCTGCGACGGCGCCGCCACTCATGAATGTGATCTGAGATGTGAGTGGCTTTATCCTGCTTCAAAGAAGTCAGGAGGTGCGTCCCGGCTTCATACCGAACCGGTAACTGGAAATGCGTGAGGAAAGCCATGGCTAAAGAGTTGAAATCTTGGAAAATGCCACGGGATAACTCTATGTACCACTTACCAGCAGCTCCAGTTAAAGTACGCTGGAAGAGGCGCAGGCGAATCGAATCGTCGACCCAAGAGTTAGACGAACAACAAAGGTGATACGTCATCACATGTGCCTGGGGGTCCTCTCCAGCTTTTCCCTCAAACTTGGGGCAATCCCCTGGTATCTTGGTGGGAACCGGAGGCCAATACGGATTATGTAAAATCGGATCATTGGTCAACTTTGAAACGTCCGGCAGTTCCAAGGTAGCCAGGAACGGCAATGGAGGATTAACTGCCATGCCAGGCCCGGGATGAGGTCAGGTACCCATACTCCATGATGGTTGTGAATATCCTTGCCCCCACAGGTTTTGTCCCGCAGAATTCTGACCGTAGGGGGCGTAGGTCGTATAACCAGACTGATTTGGATGCTGGTAACCATAGTGCGGGGCTTGATAACCAGAGTACGGACCCTGATTAGGTGTCAGCCCCGTATAAGCAGCGTTTGGATTTGGTTACTGAGTGTAGGTAAAACTGGGTGGAGGAGGATAATACTGAGAACCTCTGGGGTGGTTATAGTTCGGTTAAGACTGACCATGAGAATAATAACCACCCTAAGGATGAATAGGGTGCTGAAAAGTGGAACCCTGCGGAGCCTGATATGTAGGGCGCAACTGTTGATTTGGCTACGGCATTGAATGAACCGGCTGCTCTGCAGGGTTAATGGAATGAGCGGGCTGCCCTGAATGAACAGGTTGACCCAAGTGAGGGACGGCTTCAGGTGAACGGGTTGACCAGGGAAAGCAATTGATGCGGTTACGCAACAGGTTGACCCGATTGTAAGTGAGCCCCAGGTTGTACCGGATGGGCCGGTTGGCCTGGAGGCGGGACACCGGGCTGTACCGGATGAGCCGGTTGGCCGGGTGGTGGAACAGGACCAGGTGCTTGCTGGAAACCGGTTTGACCTGAAGTGGAACCATAGGATGGTCCCTAAGGATATGCAACGTTAGAAACAACAGGATACTACGGTTGCATCGGTAAAGAAGGCTAGATTTGCCCCCCAGGACCATAGACCGGTCCCGGTTGATACCCCGGCTGAGGCTGAACAGGTTGACCAGAAGGGCTATAATACTGTCCTTGTGGACCGTACGATGGCCCTTGTTGGCCGACGGGATAGCCTTGAATGGGCTGCCCCTGTGGATCATAAATATAGCCATGTTGGCCCGCAGGTTGGCCTTGGAAAGGCTGCCCTTGCGGGTTATGAGCCTGGTTAAAAGGTAAACCTTGAGCATAGAGATAAGCCTCAGGAGCGGGTAGACGCAAAATCTCCCCGTGCTCGTCATACTGACCTGGGAAAGCATACACGGGAGTACCATCCTGTGCATAGTGCGAAAAGTAAGATCGGTAGGGATCTTGGGAGGACGGTCCAACCTCGGCGTTCGGCTGTTGCAAAGACAACTGATACTCCTCTGGAGAGATGTTCTCCGATATAACAGTGGCTAGATAGACATATTTAGTAGTTGGCCTAGCCCTAGTAACAGATGCTGAGACAACAGGAGAAGAGGCGGCCACACAGACAGTGGGCCGGACGGGAACAGAAGTGACGGGCGTCTGAGGAGACACCCCGGGTGTAGTAGCAGTTGGCCTCGAAGCAGGGGATGATATTCCCATAGAGGCTGTAGCTGAAATGATCTGACCCAGAGATCTGTATCCTTGTGGTAAAGAAGGACTGGCTGTTGACATGTTAGCCAGCTCAGAGTTGTCTCCCTCAAACAATCTACGCGGGAAGAGCTGATAGTCTTCACCGGACGTTGGAATTTCCTCACCAGAATCACTCATGGTTGATCCTGCCGTTAAATCACGGAAGAGACGGCGAGGACTAGGAGGAAATACAGCAGCAACAAAAGGCGAACCCGAGGTGAGAGAAAGGAAATCAGCTCCTAATCTCAATTCAGACACAGGGTCCGAAAAGGGCCAATTGAACTCAACTGGTCCTCCAAAGGGTTGCTCAGCGAGAACCGGTCCCCCGTCAGGAAACTTGGAAACAACAGGCTGCTATGGTTCGACAGAGGATTGAGAAGCCTCTGAAGAATTGTCCGTGTAAGGACTACCAGTAGACGAAACCGAAGGTTCCGCCACTGTGGCAAAAGACCAGAGAAAAAGGAGCAAACACACACACGGGCTGAAAACGAGTTAAGGGCACACGATCAAACGGTCAACAAGCAATATCTAAGCGGGCGTGTAATCGTGGGTGATTAATTTTTACCACATTGAAAAGTAAGAAACTCTATCGTTTCATATTTTAAGAGTCGAGAAACAATAGAAAGATGACTCTATCTCTTTCAGATTTGATACAAGCGTGAAAGGACAAGCGCTCGATGGTCTTTTCAAGTTTAGGGAGTCAGAAAAGACCAAATGACTGCTCGGGAAATACTAGGCACAAAGGGTGTACCAAATATCCGTGAACTGCAATATACACCTTGGTTTCAATAATGAAACAGAAATCGACCAAGGACTTTCCGTACGTGCAGGTAGTCTCCCCGAATGCTGTGTTCGGTGTATCACGGGTATAGGGCGGCAGACTCGGCTTCCTGTGGATAAAGTATTGAAAACCTAGTGGGGTCTCCCTTTATATACTCGACGGTACGGGGAGAACAAGTCCGTACTAGCGCTGTCTAAAGCCAAAAGGCGAGCGACAGCTACTAGGTTTAAAGACGCCGGAACACGTCTCTAGCCTAGACCTCTAAAAATGTTTCGTTAAATTCCAATGCTGCCTTAGGTTAATTGAATAGATTTTAAAGTTGATCTTCGATTAAGTTTCAATTTTCAGGCCCTATCGTATGTAGTGTCTCAAAAGACTCCTAAATGCAAAGCTACATGCCACAGTCCAACATTTCGTTCGATGAAAACTAGTTACAGAAGAGTTGAGAGCTTTTACACAAACGAAATGATCGGAAGACAAACAATGAGATCTCTAATGCAACTAATGAAATTGAAAAATTTTCATTCAAATCACTAATCACTAGCAAAATCGAAAAGATTACAATTTGCACTAATTCAACCAAAAGCACAATAGATTTTTTTTTGTAATTTTCAACGTTTGATAGCTAATATTCACTAAACAAACCGAAAACAAACGGAACAACTTGAGAAACGATATTGAGAGAGCAAAACAAGAAAATTTCACTTAACAACACAAGCAATCAGATCTCAAATCGACCAAAGTCTCTCAAAACCAAGCAAAAGACTCAAAGGATCCAATGGACCGTGTGATCTTGGCCCAAAGCAAGACCAAACGAAATTTGAATGAAGGAATGAACAATCACCCAAAAACCGAAACAAAACAATGAACAACTACTAAGAGGATGTGGAGAATCAATCAGACAGTTGACAGGACAATCAAAAACACCAAAACTCCCAAGGAGGGCTCGATACACTAAGCCACTAGATGCCCTAGGGCTCAAAACGTGAAATCGATAGATAAAAGCAAACAACCAAAGGATAGAGGTGAATTCCCAGTCAAACAGGACTCCAACACACTCAGGCAGTCGGAAAATCAAGAAGAAAGACACTGATCAAACCCAGAGAGCTCAAAAATGAGGAAACTCAAAAAATCTTACAGGAGTGGCGCGACTGTAAGAATGAAACTGGCGCCAGAAAGCAATTGGCGCGGGCTAAACAAAGGCAACATGCGCCAATTGGTGCGATTGTCGAGCTAAAAAGCGCGCCAGTCGAGTTTCTCAATCAAAAATAAAAAAGAACTACTCTAGAAGTAGGTCAATGTATGTTAAGCAATCCAAGAAGCAAAAAACAGCAAAGAACCCAGCCCATAAGGTTCATCAAGCAAGGAAAATCAAGAGACAAACGACAAGGCAAGACAAAACTCCAAGCTGTTCAGTCCGTAAACTAAACCGGAGATTAACTGAAGCAGCGTTGATCTACTCCGCTAATGCAGAGCAAAAGCGTTTCGAAGGCTATCTGGCTATACTTCAGGCTCCGTCTATAGTTTACAAATCAAACAACAAGCTGGATCCCCAGCGGAGTCGCCAAATTGTTGAGGAGGTAAATCCCCTCTGCGGACAGAGGCGATCCCTACTAGCCCAGCAGGGGTCTAGCAACAATCAAACAATGTTACGACGCAAGTTCCTAGTTACGAATGAAAAGGCTAGAGATAGAAGCCTACCTGGATTCCAATGCTATGATCTGAAGAAGAAGTGTCCCCGTTCTTCAACCTCGGTAGATCACAATCCCTCCACGATCTCCGCGGATGAACACCTGCACATGGAAGAAACAAACAGATACAAGCATAAAATCCGGCATACGTAACTAAACATCAGTCAGAAAGGATGTTACTCATATTAACATGATGGAAAACAGAGTGGAACCATAATCGTAATCATCTATTAAATAACAAACGAAGAGTGATTACAACCAAGTTCTGACGTCGTGGTCTCCTTCGGATGGGTCTCCAGTCGTTCACGTCTCGCAAAGCTCGCCAAGGAAAGGGAAAACCTCTCCAGAGTCTCTCGACGATGGTCTCCTTACTTGAGTCGGCCTTAAGGAAAAAGAGGGCTCTTTACAGCACAAAGGCTCTTGGGAATATGGAGATTCAAAGCTTAGGCACTTCAAGACTAGCTTGCCATGGAATTGAGCAGGCTTTTATAGATGGGAAAGGAGGGAGTTGGGATCCCTATTATTGTGGGATTGGCCCTATCAACAAGGAAGGTTCCATGGGAGGTGGCAAACCACTTCCCTTCCATAGAACTCCCGCAGCCAAACCTCCCAACTCAAGATAGGCAATGGTTTCTGAGTTGGTTGAAACACAACTTCCGCAATCTTTATTTAAAAAACACTCCTTAAATTGGCTGGCGCGACTACTGCTCTGGGACAGAGCGCCAGTTGGCGCGGCCTCTTTGCAGGATTTTCCCCATTGGCGCGAGTGCTGAACTGTCTGCCCGCGCCAATGCAAAAAGGGATGTTTTTTATGATTTTTGCAAGGAGATGTCTTTAGGGAAAATGAAGCTCATGCTTAGAGGAATGCATTGATGATGTTTTCAAGGCATGACAATGTTCACAGGTCACAAAATGGGTCCTCCATTGTGCGGGACGGGGAATGGTAAGGATGGTGACAAATTACTGTGTAATAGATGCCCCTCCTCCAAGTCCCATCCTTCTCGTACAAGTACACCGGCCTCTAATACTCAGTGAGGGACTTGGTCAAATGTTCCCTTTTTGTAGAAATTCATAAATTTTTCACTTGATCTCTTCATTTTCTAGAATGGAGTGGTGATATATCGACCCATTAGGTAGGGGTTTTCTCAGAGTCAGATCGATTGAATGTTTGACCTAATAGTGCAAGGTTACCCCTATGGATGAGGAGAAGATGTCCCTATATTCTTCCACGACCTTATCCACTTGCTTATGTTGTGTGGATGAACCCTTCCCAAGGGCCATGGATGTGGCCATGATCTTCCCCTTACTTTGAGAGTGAATCAGAAAGAAAAAAAAATTTATGGTTTAGGAGATGATCTTACTGCATTGCTTAGCAGTTATCACTGAGATGGCAGTAGGCGGATCTACCTTAGATATAATGCATAACTTATTACCCAAAGTAATAATAATCGTTTGAAGCCTAGACGCATACACAACATGACGCTTCCACAAGTATGTTTGACCTAGTAATACATCACGAACTTCAAGACGATCAACATCACACATCACCTAATCCGTGAAGGGCTTGATATTGTAGGGAAGGAGGCACTATTAGCTGACGCGGAGATCTCATCCTTGTTGAAGCCACCCAATTGTGTATGGTTGTGTGTGTGGATTGGTGGGTAGACCCAAATTATTCATGACCTTTGCTAAAATGAATTTCTTTTATCTCCTGCTATCGACAATGAACTGCAATGGAGAACCCTTCACCCACATCTACGAGTGGAAGAGACTCTCCCCATCCTCTAGACCTTTGGGCTCAATATTTTGGATCCTGGTGGTGGCAATGGTGGCGTTAGGCTCCACACCAATAATATGCTTCCCTCTGTCATTCCCCTTTTCATGTTCTAAATCAGAGTCAGAAAATGCATCTGACTTTGAAGCCTTTAGTTCGACCACTAATAACTTCTTGGCTCGAAACTCACTTTTGTTGTGAGTGGGGCTCTTATGCAACTCACACCACTTTCTGGTGACCTTATTTGTCTTTCGGGTGTTGTTCTTTTCTTTTGGCTTCGGCGGGTTGTTCTGGGTCACCTTGTCTTAGCTTTATCCTTTTTTCTTCAGTTTGCAGGTGCTCTTGCCATGCTTCTGATTCAGAGATCCAAAGTCATGCTTCTTTTGTTTAAAGTTTTGTCCAATCGTGGAAGCATATCAATGTGTTGAACCAAGAGAGGATATGTCCAGGAACTCCATTTATTCTTGAATATATTTTTGCAGACATTCACGGTACTTGAGCACCAGATGTCGCTTAGAATATTTGATACCCAACTTTATGCATAGAGTATGAAAAATATTTGTGAGCTCATGCACATCTTAGTCCCATTGTTGTCGTAGTGTGGTCTAATGTATGTACTTGTCCTCATAGCTCCCCAAAAGTAATATTGTTCCTTGACAAAGTCTCAAAAAGTGTTCCAAGAGGGGGAAGTTGTAAAAATAGAGGGTTCCTCGACCCTTTTCTCACAGTAATTTTCCCACCAATCCTTGACATGGGGGGTAGCCTTAAGAAGTGAAAAAGTAATCTTCTCCCTATCAGAGAAACTATGGACCAAAAAATAACCTTCCAATGGATTCAACCATTTATCTAAAACATTTGCATCTATTTGACCTTCGAATATAGAGATATCAAATTTCCCTTGTACCTTGAAGGGGGAGGCACCTCCAAAGTGACTATTGGATTAAGATGTGTTTCCTGTGGGCATTCCCCAAAGGATCCAGGAAAATTTGTACATCATCTCGTTCCTTTGCTGCTTGAGGGCTTCTTCAAGCAATGGTTTGATAGGATCTCCTACTCCCTCATCTTTATTTTCTTTCGTCGTGGGAGGTTGTTGATGTTAGCAGGGATAATATTTCAAAGGCTCAACCAGTTCCAGTCCCAAATCCTTATACCCCAACTTCATTGGGGACATGCACAAAAAAAAAGAGAGAGAGCGACCCACTATGATAATTCTGATATGGATTTATGATGGAATGAAATGAAATAGAGATATCAATAGAAACACATAGATACAACGAAAAAATAACAAAGTATTGAAAATTATTTACATGCAGAACAGAAATAAACTAGCTCATATGATGGTAGCTTATCTCTGAGAAGAGATGTGGTGGCTACACACCTTTTGAATTGTGTTAAAATGAGGCTTTGTGACCTTTTTATCATTAAGAAACAATGAGAAACCCTAAACATCCAAAATCCTAACCCTAGGAGATGAAACACCAAAAGCTTGCGACTATTGGCGTTAGTTGGAATGTCAAATTCTCGAGGTCGTAACTCTGGCATTTGTTTGAGTATCATAATAACTTTTTTCGAAGATCTCCAAGAGGAGGCCAAAAATATACCAATTAACTAGTTTATCACTTTTCTGGCCCTCAAAACGAATGTAGAAGTTTAGGACCCAAAAAACTACCAAAAATAGTAATTTGTGCTACAATTAAAAAAACTAAAAAGAAACAATGGTGGGGGTCCAAGTGGAATATTTCGGTGGCCACCAATATCCACCTAGATCATGGATCTAATGGATGTGTAGCTAGAAATTGGAGCAAAATTATCACCATAGTCTTCTCCCTCATTTTAGGAGAATCATCTAACGTGCCTTATAATTGTCAATGCTTCCATATACAACATGCTTAAACTTGTATATCCATTTGGAATTTACTACTCACTTCCCTTCAAGCCTTGTCACAATTTCCCAAATGCCATTTTTCATGAATGATTGGTACTCCTCATTCATTTCTTCCTTCCACACCTATTGACTGGCTACTTCTTCGTAGGTGGAACTTTATTCATCAATGAGTTTTGTCATGAGAGTTGCAAAGCTGGAGAACCTCTTAGGTTTCTTTACCTATCTAGATATGCCATTAGGATATGCATGTCCTTTTTCCTCTTCCAATGTGGATCTGAGCCATGCTGGTCTCTTCTTGATTTCTAGAACTATGACTAGTTCTGCTATATCTTGAGTACCTTTTGTCCTTCCACTACATTCTTTAGAAATTTAGTGCTCTTCCCTTTAACAATCCTTCTTTACTTCATCCAAGGAATCTATGGATACTTCCTTATACCTCCAATATGTCAGATTCTCATTGAAGGTGACATTTAGGTTGACCTCAATTTTTCGTTGCTATGGAATATATATTGTGTAGACCTTCGAAGATTCATTATATCCAATAAATATTTCTTTCTTCCCTAAATGCTCAAGCTTGTTCCTTTTATACTTAGGAACATGAATATATGCAAGAAAACAAAATATTTTCATATTTCTAGCCTTTGGCTTCCTTTTAGAGAAGGCTTATTCAGGAGTCAGACCTTCCAGAGCTCTATGAGGACTTTGATTTTGAATGTACACAATTTTTCATGATGATTCACCCCATAAGAACAATGACAATTCAAAATCATGCAACATGGCCTTGAAAGATTCTTCAATGGACCTTTTCTTCCTTTCTGCTACACCATTTTGTTCTGGATTATAAGGGAAAATTAACTCCCTCTTGGTCCCACCCTGCTTGGAGAAAGCAACAAGCTCTTTTGAGGTGTATTCTCCTCCATTTCCAGATCTTAGTATCTTGATCCTTTACCTGTCACTATTTCACTTAATTCAGGAAATTCTCAAAAATGAATATGTCCATACCTTCGGTGCCATAACTCACTTGGATCTATTTTTTCATGTACTAATGCTTGATCAGGTTGACTTAAAATTCTATATAGTCTACCATCATGAATGCCAATAACCCTATCATCATCTACACTATAGCATGATCTCTAATGGATTCCACTATTAGACTCATGGCAATAATATCACCCTCAAACTTTTATTTTCTAGCTCCATCATTTGGTTTAGTAGCCTTTCCCGTCACAATATCCAACACTTTTTTTTTTGAAAGAATAAGATATATTCTGACTTTCTAGACTCTGAAGTTTGAAGCTCCCTCTAACTTGTTTTCATATTTCATGGAGGAAGCCATAGAATCCAATATATAAGAAGGATTTTAGTATATATAGGATTTCTACAAAATTCATCTCAATATGCCTTCCTTTCATCACCAAAGCTCTGATACAATGTTGATTTTTCTAGTTCAATTAGGGTTAGCACAATATTTATGAAATTTAGATACTTACTTCTGATGTATATCTTCTTTTATCTTATTTCAATATATCATTCAACAAGTATACTTCATAAATTAAATATTAGAACAGTAGATATCACAATGGATGAAAGAGAGATAATATTTACCCTGGGAAAACCCACTATGCAGAAAAACCCAACAACCTTTTCAATAAAGAAATTCTTTTTGTTCAATAAAAGACACACCTGTACCTATGGTGAAACCTGGTCTTCTCCTCCAAGAAAATTCATGCAAACTAATCGCGCACTTTGTTTTGCCTACCTGATCCAGAAATTTCAACCCCAACAAACTGCCTTATAGCCCAAAAAATTCTACCCCCCTATGGTCAAACCTAGTATTCTCCTCTAAGACAAGTCACACAAACTGATCCTGCACTTCGTTATGCCTACCTGATCCAGAAATTTTGGCCTCAACAAACTGCCTAATAGCCTAGAAAATTCCACTCCCCTACAACAAAATACCCAAAAATAATGTGAATCACAAAGAGATACTTCTATCCACACGTTCGAGGGTATGAGAGAGGATAGAGAGAAACTCAACCTTTTTTTCCATATTTATCCTTCTTGACTTCCTTTGCTTGACTAGAAGTTTTCTTGAGTGAGGAATGTGAATCTTCCAAATCAGAAGCTAAAGTAGCCTTTATATAGTAGTATGTCTAAGGTGAATAGAAATGTCTCTTGGCTAGGCCTGACATGACTTGGAGGGAAGTTGACTTGTCACTTTTTGGAGCCAAAAATTACATTTCAAAAATTCAAATTTACATCTTTTAAAAGTCACAATGGGACTTTAAATCAAGATAATTTTTTCTTTGACTCGAGCATTTATAAATATGTTTTACAATGATAAATGTAATTAATAAATAAAGTGACCAAAATTATATTATAAAGACCAACCATAGTTACAAATTCAATAGGAAGGATGGTGCAGGTGCACCAGGGACATATCACCCTAGTAGATTGACCTTGACAGATTCTGATGTAGCTCAAGCTCAAAGTTTCAGGTAGATGTATATGTGGAGGAATATAACGGATAAATTTACCATCCTGGATTTGTTGGAACCATGATAGCCATTACACCAAAACTCATAGGTATTAGTAAACGGATGCATTTCCATAGTTAACAAATCCATGAGAGGTGACTAAGCACATGTTGTGAAACACATGGGAAGTGTTGGTTTATCTAATTTCCAACAGACTTTATATTGTTTATAAAGAAAACATACAAAAAAAAAACCAAGACTAGGACCCCCTCCTCATTTGTACTGGAGACATGGCTTAAGGCCATATGGCATGCTCTAATTTGAAAACAGAGATGAACTGGAAAATAGGTGGCATCCACAATGGCGTATGATGTCAGCATCTCAAAGTTCCATGATGACTTCAACATCTGAAAAATCCTAGGACACGTGGCACCAATCGAATGATCACATGTGGCATGCAGATTTGGTGTTTTTGGGTGGCCAAGTGGTATGAAAACATGTGACATGTGGCATTGGTCAGTGAATGACGCATGGAAGATGAGTACATGTGGCATTGGTCAGTGAATGACGCATGGAAGATGAGTACATGTGGCAGACGTGGTGGTGCTAATGTAACACCACTGATTTTAGATAGGGAGGTGGCATCAAGGTGGCAAGGGTAGTTCATCCTAATGATTTTTTAATTGGTTGGTGGTTGCAGTGAGTCCTCCCACTAGGACACATAAGCCCAATAGTTTCCAAGTGTGGAATTTGTATTGCCAAGGTGAAAAAACATCAGGATGAGGTGTAAATCACAATATGCATGAACCAATGAACAAAGCTTGGGAGATACAACATGTCAATCTTTGCAGGACACGTAATCACAGAAAATTGACCCTGGCGATATTCCCTGCAACCTTCAGTTTTATTCTCGATGAAACATGATTGGATCCTAAAGGTGAGTACAGGACTTGGTTTTGTGTGTGTTAAGTGACCAAAAGCAAAAAAAATTGTGCATGTTTCTTAAGTTGCTTGACGCTTAAAAAAGGGGGCATCAACAGGCAGTGATATGTGATGTTTTCATGTGTTTTGAGACTGTGGGCCTATGGTCCTATGTAATGAAAAAAACACTACAAGATAAAAATTTTCAATGGTTTCATGTGGTAAATGACCAAGAGCCTCATCGATCTATAGTCTTGATTAAAATGGATTTTGGGTTGTGTATCACACTTGAGTGCTTGAACAAGTCGACAACGTATTTGGAGATGTCCCTCTATGTTTGGAAAATTTTCCAAATGTGGCAGTGTGCACTAGTCATGGTTAACATGGTATGAACAGGTCAGTATACAACTTATAACTATATCCCATATTTGGAAATTGTGCCATGTATTTTGGTTCTCTAGAGTTGGAGAACTTTGTTAAGTCTTGTTGCTGAAGTCAATGGTGATTGCGAAAAACATTGGATCAAGGAAGCAAGGACCACGATGCTCAGAGAATTAATGGAGCACTATCCACAATGATTAAATTTTTCCTTGATCACCCCCCCCCCCACTCAATATTAATAGTTGTTTCCAACAAGGGGATTCTTCTTGATCTTCTTGAGTTGTAACAACTAGATTCAGCTCTTCCTTTTTAGTGTATCTTGTCCTTTTTCTCCTAGTTGTTGCTACATATGTGAGCCTCTTTTTCATCCACCCAAATCTCTTTGTTGAAGAATTTCTTCAAATAATCTCCACATCACTGTCATGGTTGGTTTCTTATTGTTGTGGAGTTGCAATAGGGTCTTCTTCTACTATAGGAGTTGTAGCAGGGACCACTTCTTCTAAAATTTGAGGTATGATATTAATTATTTGTAGCTTCAAGAGTCACAATATCCTTTGGAGTTGCAATTGTATCAACCTATGGAAATGCAACAAGGTTTACCTAGGGTGGAATTGCAGTAACTACAACTTCAACCAGAGTTGTAGCAGTTGCTTCTTCGGTTGTGCTCTCTATTGAAGACAAATAAATACTAAGAGTTGGGGGATGAATCAATATTATATAGTTTTTAACAATATTTAAATTCTTTATGTTATTTATAACAATTCATATTGAAACATACGAAACACCATAGATAAAAATTCACATAAATAGATCAGGAGACTCATAATTTTACGTGGAAACCCATGTAGGATAGAACCACATAACAACATTTTATTTATAGATGAATGTAAGCAAAAACAAATTTTTACATCAATTTACTAGCATAACCAGAAGGAGAAAATCATCCCCTGATTTACAAGCTCCCACCTGAGGGAGACACCAATAGGAAACAACCAATTGTTACATCAATTTACTGGCACCAACCAGAAGGAGAAAACCATTGCCTAATTTACAAGTATCCACTTGAAGGAGACAAAAATCCCCTCATTTACAAGCACCAACTTGTTGGATACATCAATCTTGTTATTGTTTTATATTATCAATTTGAATATTTAATTATTCAATCAACTCCTTCTGCACATTTCGCTTCTAATCTAGTCTCTCTTCAACTCTCATATTTTGATGTAACTCATCTTAACATTCTACTGCAACTCAAGTCTTCATTTTGATATGTTATGCTCTTTTTCACTTCATAATCAACATTCTCACAACACTCTAATATGCAATTCAATTTGCTAAGGATTTTTTTGCTCAAATTGGCTTACACTCCTTCACTTGGTTTGCTACAACTCACTTAGTCTCACTAAAGTTTTAGAAATTCTCCCTAAGTATTCATTGGCCTTCACATATGCATATTTTTGGAAAAACTTTCAAATACTTATCCATGTATTTATAGAGTATGTCCTCTTTCATAAGTTCAACCTTTACCATGGGTATCAACCCCCAATATTGACCCATGGTATTGTATATTGATTGGGTCACATAACTCATCTTACCACTCAACTTTCCTACACACTCTCAACAATCTCCTACAACTTTCTCTATTATCCAATCCATGTCTTCCTAGTGAATATATAAACTCTTGTCTCTCTTAACCAACACTCCTCTCACGCATAGCTCTCCCACTACTCGTGCGTATACACCTATAGTGCTTTAAAATTTCAATTCATATTTATAATGGAACCAAGCTTATTTTCTCATTACTTGTATGGTGCATTTCACCAATAGTTCCCTTATGTCCAACCTATTTGAACCATAGGAGCTTGATCCCTTTACCTCTTCGTGACCATAGTTTTTGACCATGTCATATGTGAAAATTTGTGACATATAGAACCTTTACATCCATACCGAATACCAAAGACCTGATATTCTCCACTTTCAAGGATTAGTCCCTTGTTCCCAGGAGATTAATCATGAGGGCATACAACCATGTGCCTTAATCATGATTTTAATTCATTGTTACAATGAACATGGAGTTTGGGTTGTTCATTGAAGTAACCCTTTGAACACACCAGATACAAAAGTACCTAGATTACTTTCCTTGACCCTTTAGCTCCATGTGCTAAACCATTTAGCACCCTATGACTTGGCATTGTGACTGAGCCTTTACATACCAATAATTGCGCATACCAGATTCTCAAGCTTGTTATGCATCATGGTATGTTGGTACTTTCGTAGGGGACCATATTATGACATGATTTTCCAAGTAACCTTTCACTTCACTTTTCATTTCATCTATTGCAACTAATCAGTGCCTACCACGTGTCTGAGTGATAACATGTACCTTCCACATGTCACCTATCAATCGTCTAGTCAACCATCCAAATCGACCAAAAATTATTGCCACATGTCCTCTTCACAATATTCCATGTCACATAGACTGCCACTTGGTTTTCCCATTTTGGGTTCCAAGGTAAAATATTTGCTTTAAATGTGTGTGTGTGTGCATCATTGCATGATTTATGTTTTTATTATGTTTGCATCAATCAATAGTAAATGGTTAAAAACAACATTTGGTATCACAGTAGTTTGGCTAAGGACTTTGGTTCGAGCCTATGGATTGTCTTGAAAGATCAATGTACTGGTATGGATCTGGGTGCTACACTGACCAAGATACATAAGAAGGTAAAAAGAAAAATATGGTTGTATCTCAAATTCAGTATTACTAAATATTTCAAGAGAGGCTACAACAAAGGCATTGTGGAACAAGTTAGGGGTTGTATATCAATCTAATTCCTTAGTGAACAAATTGTTCTTATGGAACAAATTATATAATCTGAGGATGATGGATGGAAACTTGATGATATGGCATTTGAATCTCTTCAATACTATGGTTCTAGGTTTTAAGCTTGAACAATTAAATTTTGTAAACAAGTTTTTAATAAATCCAAAAAAATGCTATGAAACACCCACAATTAACATAGAGATTTTACCAAGAAACTCAATCCAAATTTTATATATATATACTTTTAAATTGTAATTGTGCCTCGAGACACTCTACAACCTAGTATAGGGGATGTGTGTAGGCATAATGTATGAAAGTTTGTCACAATTTTTAAATGTTGAGAAATATATACATATAGAAAAATAAAAAATAATTAAATGTTGGCTTCGTAAGTTTTAATTAATATTCAAATTAAAAAATATATAAATATAAAATGTAGAGCACCAAATAATTTCACTTTCTATCTAGGTTCTATTAATTTATAAAAGAAAATTTAACAAGCAAAAATTTATAAATTGGATAAATATAAAGTAACTAATTACTAAGATATAGACTGAAAGTGATATTTATATATAATATTATTATATTTTTAAAATCAATTAATTTAACTTAGGGTAGTTAAATTAGACCATCAAAATTTAACCTATTTATTATACAAATTAAGTGTGTGGTCCATTAAAATAATTAATTATAACTATCTATATTAACGATTTAATAAATGCAAATAGAGACTCATTAAACACTTTAGCAATCATTATAGTAAATAATATATACGAAAATGTCCATAAATTTAAAAATTATAAATAAATAAGAGTTAAAAACTAGAATTTATAAATGGATTAATAATAAGAGGTTATAACTTTTTTTTATCAAAATTATGAATAAGTTTGGATAGTCTAATTAATAGATGAAATGGTTCTATTGAAAGACTTTTTTTTTTGGTAAATTTTATTCAAATTCCTGTACAAATTTTTAAAAATCATAGGTTTAAGTTGTTTAATTTGCAAAGATCAAGTGTCTTGCATGCTGCATAATTCATTTATGCATTTAAAAGTGTATTTTAAACAACAAGAAATCATTACCTTGCTAGAATTTGTATTGCTAAATTCTAGCTAAAAAGTCATTTCATCCATTAAATTTAAGATAATCATTATTTTTAATTAATTTATATGTTTAAATTTCAAAATTAATAAATAAATAAATATTTATTATATTTCTTTTCTAAAATTTCAACATGAATTACTATTAATATAAATTATAAAAATATTGTTTAACAAACAAAATACTAATAATTAATTATATTTGAGACATAAAATAAAAACTATAAATTATATTACTTTTAAATTTAGTCTAAATTTATTTTAAAATAATTTTAAATCTATCGCATTTTGAGAAAAATCAAATCGAGATTATAACTTCCTCTTTTAAAATTTAAAAAAAAAAAAATTCTCCTTACCTTTAGTAACATAAATCCAAAATTAAAATAAATCTAACTAATTTAATAATTAAAATAAAATATTATTATAAAAACAATCTACATTCAAATTCAACCCATTTATAATACTTTTAAGGTTACACACTTTTAAAAAACCATAACGTCAAGAGAAAAACACAACGGAAAAACCCAGTATGAAAGATTGTTATTTAAAAAAATAAAAAATCAAATCAGTAACTAACAAAAAACAATTGAGATTTTATACAAACAACAATCGTGAATGAAAATAATGTATGTCTTGGATTGCAAGGTTTACATAACCAGCTTCCTTCCCTTACTACGAAAATTAAGTTAAGAATTTATATTTATGGTATGTTTTTTAAGATATATTTATAAATTTTATTTGACTAATTATTAGTGGAGTGGATATATGTAAAGTTTTAATTTTATTTGATTAGTAGTTGTAAATAGAATTTTAATAAAAATAGAAAAAATATAATGTTAAATATATAAATTTATATAGAAATTTTGTCTTGAAAACTCAAATCTAGAAAGATTAGTAAATTTATATATATAGTGGTATATATGTATTGTCAATTTAAATGTAATCTCTTAACTAAAACTATAAAACTATAGGCTAAAAATCACAAAAAGGGATGTCCCAAATTTCGTCTAAGGGGCAGGACTGACCACGTAAGAGATTCAAGAGACTCTGTGATATTTGTAAATATTTGTAATGCATATAAGGCATGCAAAGAATATGACACATATCAAACAATATATACAATCCATAGTTAAAAAGAAAATTTCCAAAAAAAAGCAACACGGCAACTTACTTTCCAAATTGAAACTTCAAATTAAGAAAAAGTAAAATGAATATATTTATAAAACCTATAATAACCCCATGTGTGTGTGTGTGTGTGTGTTTGTTTTGTTTATTATTATTATTATTATTATTATTCAGAAGAAAAAACCTAATTGGATTTTTATTAGGCCAAAAAACTAGTTACATTCATCAAACACGTAGCATGTTCATATCTAATATATACTGTCGTTTCCTGCCACATTGCGAAATAACTTCAGAAATAGTTCAAATATTTTGGAGATAGCTCTTCAAAACTGACATACATCTAAAACAGTGACTTTTGGGAAAGAAAAAAAAAAACTATTGCCCAAAAACACATATATATGAAAATGGAAATCAATGATACCCATGTCAGTTCTCGGCTAGGGAATAGTAGCTCATCCCTCCTCCCTCATTGTTTCATCTGAGATAAAACTGTAGTATATGAATCCCTCTATATCAGTTAATCCCTGCTTGGAAAGGGCGTCGACAGTCCTATTGAACTCTATAAATATGCCTTATGTTGATGCACCTGAAATTTTGTAACAGTGTCTTGATTCGATCCCTCCGTCCTCGAAGTTCTAGAGGGTCAAAAATTGATCTACTAGAAAAACCATCTATTATTTTTTTTGAATCCCCATAGATGTGGATATTCTGGATCTCCCTATCTTTGGAAAACCACAGTGAACACCACAGGGCTACCATTTTTTCCCTAGAATTCGTACCTTTGCCCTCATGCCAATGTAATTTGTAGCCAGAATTTTCGTTGATGCACAACCATCCCCACATCCACAATGGTCCTAATGTGTAGCACCACCAAAGAAACGAGTCGACAAAATAATGCAGGGATTCATGAAGTGTCTTGACAGATATTTGGTACATTTTCGCCAAGATATCATTTGATCTAGCCAAGATAAGATTTTTGTACAAATTTTGTAAACATTAATCGACACCCCACGAATGTAGTGATTTTGTGCCTTCTAAATCTTCAAGAAAGAAAATATCATAATATAGTTATGTGTCCCTTCCCTATAAGCACCCCATCTCAAACAATGTTCAATAGAAAGAAACTCAAAAATATTAACTTGCAAGATGATAAAATCACAGACCAAATATGTAAAGCAATGTTGTAGTGGATGAAGAGATGTGTTACTGATCCATTACCCCTGCCACACAGGACGCACCATCCAGGTCCTAGAAAACCAAGTTTGCACAGATTATCCCAAGTCAAAATTCTATCTCTCCATACCAACCACCTGAATAGGATGATTTGCAGTGGCGCGATTGTTCTCCAGACCGCGAGGAACCAAGGCCGCAGTGCAGATTCTTGTGTAGTGTGTGTGATGTGCTGGTAGCAGACAACGATAACCACCGTTCCATTTATGATTATACCTTCCCATGTTAGAGTGTCCCCTCTCGGTTATGTGTTTTTTTTATCGACGGGGTTCTTTTGGTTTTTATTTTTCCATGAGTAATTAAATATTACATCAATTACCAAAATAAAAAAATTACAACTTGTTATTTATATTTTTTTGGTTAGTTCATATAATGTGTGTGTGTTTTTTTTATGTAGGTTGCAAAAAATAAATATTACATAAATTGGATATAGATTGCAAAAAAAAATTACATAAACTATAAAAAATATATATATAGATATAGATGGCAAGTGTAATCTATATTTTTATTTATAATTTATGTAATATTTATTTAACAATTGATCTAATTTAAAGTTTTTATATGAAAAAAATTTGAGCCAATTTAAAAAAACACATAATCTTTATTTAAAAAAAATAGATTATATATGTGTCTGTGTGTGTGTTTTAAAAATTTTGTGATACTTGCATCATTTGATTCACGTTAAAAACCAAAGTTTGATAGATGATTCACATTAAAATCCAAAGTTTGATATTCAATTTTGTAACCTTTTTAAAATTGAAAATATGTTTTATTTAGTAATTCATTGCAAGCATAAACAATGCTTAATGAAAGCTTGTTTTCAACGTATTCACCATGCTACAAATAAGAAATAGTTCACATTCTAATATTGTTGTGACATAAATAATATTCTTACACGTTATCCCAACACCTTTAAATATTAACACAACGCATTAATCAATCTTGTAAATAATACTAACACGATATTGTCTCATGCATTAATAACACTGTTTCAAACCAGAAATACCAAGCTCATTCATTATCATAGAAACTACGTGAGGAACACTTATCTTGTAATTTTTTGGGCAATTGAGTCTGGGACTATGACTCTCCACCCAACCATAGAGAATTGCAGCCAGTTCTCAAGAGCCAGATTCCAGAGACTGGGGGATCCTCTGCTCAAGGGTTGAAACACAACTTCCAGTTTCTCCTAGGACTCTAAAGATCCTTCCACCTACACCCTCCAAAGGAGTTTCAATAAAAAAAAATGCACATGGATTCTAGAGACTTGTTGTCTCCACCCTTTGAACTCAACACCGTGGTTCCAACCAACTTGGGGACTCCATAACCACATCAAAATCAAACATACAACAATAAATCCATCCAGAAACCTCTAGGAATTTTCCCATGAATAATTCCTCCACCCCGGCCCTTCGGGTTTTGCTAAGAATCAACATCTCCACCCTCTAGCCAATGAGGACTTGAGAGGCAATTTCTTCGCCACTTAGAATTGGTTTCTTTCTGAATTCTTTCCAACCAAAAGTTGTCTCCCCGCTCCTCTATGTTCTCTATGTGTTCTCACTCTTCCAAGTTGCTTGAACCTACCTTTCTCACTGCTCTTCGAAGTTTTGTCCCCCTCCGTTATTTGATTGTGTTCTTTTCTCCCTCTTTTCTAATACCTTTCGTTATAGCTTGAATTCTCCCATTGGTTGTTGTTTTGTTCCCCCATTAGTTTGAATTGTCTTTTCATTGTGAACCTTCAGACAGTGACCCTACCAACACAATCGTGTCATCCAATGACAAGTGTGCGACGTCTCCCCTTTCTTGATTGTAATTGCAATTCAACGACCCAATCTTCACTTACGTGCTTTGGGCATAAGTTCTCGATAAAATTGTCCTCTCTTTCTTGTATTTTTCTCCAAGAAATCATGGCCCTTATCCTTTTGTCCAAATTCCTCTTGATGGCATGCTCTAGCTCATTTAGAATGCACAACGACCAACGACCTTAGCTATCATAGCAATTAAAAATATCAAACAATTATCATCCTTAGTCTCTAGAATTTGTGTCCCATTACTCAACGTATTTTATAAAAATATTTACATTTCATACATGAGTGAAAATAATTGGGGTTGGGGTTGTCACAATTTTATGATGATCACAATTTTATCGTGATCACAGTTTGAACCAACCACACAAAGGAAGTAAAGGATACCACTGCTCCATTAGATTATCGAGCTACCTCATCACCACGCCATTCCTAGATGAAAATCATTGGTTAATAGTTAGTTTAGTGTTCAGATTAAATATAGAGATCATATTTAATGGGATTTCATTCGAAATTCATATAAAGTAGGCAATGCCAAAGCGCAATGAAAAAAATAACAACTTGTGCCATACCTAAATTAATCCATAATTGCATAATAGTAAATTGCTTACAACAATGAAACAAAATGTATCATGAACATTTATAATGTCCATGACAGTAACAAAGAACATTGTCTGACATGAATCTGATTTGGGAGCAACAAAATATAAAAATTCATGACACAATGTTGGGAACGTTAGGTTTTGGGTAGTTATTCTTCTCAATAACTCTTAATGTCTATACCTAAACCTAATCCAAGCCTAGTTTACTATTATGTTGTGAAACAGTTGACGAACTAATCAATAACTAACAAGAAACCATCAAAGCAACCAAATTTACTCAAGAGCGTTGGTAGTGGCATTGTATTCACCCTTGGACAACTGATACGATAGAATACCTAAGACTAAATCCATCCCAATAAACTATTATCTTGAAGATGCTCTTTGGAGATTCCATTCCCTATGGTTGAATGAATGATCAACTCTCCATGATACATGAGTGAAAAATGGAGAGCACCTGTGGCTCGCTCGGTTCTCAAAGGAATACCTTGAAAATCCTCCTTAGTTATGAAGAATATTTTTTGATATACCCATTCGCCACATAAGCGCTCTCAGACCACTTGGGGTCTCTCCTTCATTGCAAAAACTTGGCAACAATATTGAAGTCGCATAAATGCAATATCAAGATGGAATTAATTCTAGGGATGTAAACTCTTCCAAATTTTTCAGTATTGATTACATTAGGCAATCTCATTCATAATAAATAAATACTTGTTACAAGTTTTCTATCTTTATTAAATACTTATATCTTTTGTTTGAATTATCTGTTGTGTACTTGCAGGGTTCACACTCCTAAAATGGTTGCCAACACTATTAACTTAGGCATTGCATCCTCAAAATCTAGTATCTTTGTGTTATCATATTGTAATATTTTCTCATATTCATGAGAATAATAAATAATAGAATTCATCCAATACTAGTTTGGAATATGAATATTATGATAAGACGAATAGGTCATTAGTAAATTTTACAAGTCATGGGAACAGTGAAAGTTCACCCCCCATTTCCATAAATATCTCTGTTGACACATTAATTTGTCACCGTCCCTACCATTCCCCGTCCCGCACATTGGAGGGCCCATTATGTGACCTGTGAGCAATGTCATGCCTTGAAACCATTATCATTGCATTCCTCTAAACATGAGCTTCAATTGCCCTAAAGACATCTCCTTGAAAAAAACCATAAAAACATCCCTTTTTGCATTGGCGCGTGCAGCGTCCATCGCCGCGCTAATGAGGAAAATCCCCACAAAGAGGCCACACAACCGGCACTCGTCTCGTAGTCGCACTGCGTCACCAATTTAAGGAGTGTTTTAAAATAAGAAGGCAGGTTTCATCCTAAACAAATTCTTGGACTCATTTCTATCTTGAGTTGGGAGGTTTGGCTCCGGGAGTTCCATGGAAGGAAAGTGGTTTGCCACCTCTCATGGAAGCTTCCTTGAAGATAGGGCCAATCCCACAATTATAGGGATCCCAACTCCCCTTCCTCCATCTATAAAAGCTTGCCCATTTCCATTACAAGCTAGTCTTGAAGTGCCCAAGTCTTGAATCTCCAAGTTCTCAAATTCCCAAGAGCCTTAATGCTGCAAGAGCCCTCATTCTTCCCTTAAGGCCAAACTCAAGCAAGGAGACTATCGTCGAGAGACTCTAAGAGAGGCTTGTCCCATCCTTGGTAGGCTTTGTGAGACGTGTACTACTGGAGACCCCTCCGAAGGAGACCTCAGCGTCAGAACATTGGTTGTACTCTCTTTCGATTGTTTATTAATGAATGACTATTGGTTATGGTTCCACTCTATTTTTCACTTATGATAATGATGAGTTATATCCTTTCTGACTGATATATAGTTGCGTATTCTGGATTTTATGCTTGTATTCGTATTGTTTCTTGCATGTGCAGGTGTCCATTCACGGAGATCGTGGGGATCGTGATCTGCCGAGGCTGAGGAACGGGAACACTGTCTCTTCTACGAATCATAGCGTTGGACTCCAGGTAGGCCTCCATCGTTGGTCTGTTTATTCGCAATTAGGAACTTGCGCTGTAGCATTTGATGATTGTTGCTAGACCCGTTCTAGGCTAGTAGGGATCGCCTCTGTCCGCAGAGGGGATTTACCTCTTCAACAATTTGGCGACTCCACTGGGGACCGTCTAGTTTTGATTGTCTCGTTGTGGTTGTCTCGTTTTGATTGTTTCGTGGTTTTCCTTGCTTGGTTAGCCTTCTGGGCTGGGTTCTTTTGCTGTTTTTTGCTTCTTGGTTTGCTTGGATATCATTGATCTGCTTCTGGAGTAGTTCTTTTTTATTTTTGGCTGAGGAACTCGGCTGGCGCGCTTTTTAGCTCGACAGTCGCGCCAATTGGCGCATGTTGCTTTTGTATTGCCCGCGCCAATTGCTTTCTGGCGCCAGTTACAACCTCACAGTCGCGCCACTCCTGTGAGGCATTAGGGTTTGCTCAGTTTTGAGCTCTCTGGGTTTGGTCAGTGTTTTTCTTTTTGGTTTTTCGGCTACCTGAGTGTGTTGGAGTCCTGTTTGACTGGGAGTTTGCCTTCGTCCTTTGGTTGTTTGCTTTTCTCCATCGATTTCATGTTTTAAGCCCTAGGGCATCTAGTGGCTTTGCGTATCGAGCCCTCCTTAGGAGTTTTGGTGTTTTGTTAGTCCAGTCACCTTCTCGACGATCTCGATTTTTGGGTGATTGTTCTCCTCGCACTCAAAATTCTTGGTTTTGAGAGACTTTGGTCGATTTGGGATCCGATTGTTTGGAGATATGATTGTTTGTGCCATTGAGTGAAACTTGTCTATTTTTCTCTCTCAATATCGTTTCTCAAATTGCTTCTCTTTTGTTTTCGGTTTGTTTAGTGCATCTAGATATCAAACATTGAAAATTGAAAAAAATAAATCTCTTTTACTTTTGGTTGATTAGTGCAAATTGAAATCTTTTCGATTTTACTAGTAATTAGTGATTTGAATGAAAAGTTTTCGATTTCATTAGTTGCATTAGAGATATCATTGATTGTCTTCCGATCATTTTGTTTGTGTAAAAACTCTCAACTCTTCTGTAGCTAGTTTTCATCAAACGAAATGATGTACTGTGGCATGTAACTTTGCATTTAGGAGTTTTTGAGACAACACATTCGTTAGGGCCTGAAAACTGAAACGTAATTGAAGATCAACTTTAAAATCTACTCAATTTACACTAAGGCAGCATTGAAATCTAACGAAACACATTTAGAGGTCTAAGCTAGAGACATGTTCCGACGTCTTTAAACCTAGTAGCTGTCATTCGCCTTTTGGCTTTAGACAGCGCTAGTATGGACTTGTGCTCCCCGTACCATCGCGTATATAAAGGGAGACCTCTCTAGGTTTCAATCCTTTATCCATAGGAAGCCGAGTCTGCCGCCCTATACCCGTGATACACCGAACACAACATTCGGGGAGATTGCCTGCACGTACGGAAAGTCCTTGGTTGATTTCTCTTTCATTATTGAAACCAAGGTGTATATTGCAATTCACGGTTATTTGGTACACCCTTTTGCCTAGTATTCCTGAGCAGTCATTTGATCTTTTCTGACTCCCTAAATTTGAAAGGATCACCAAGCGCTTGTCCTTTCACGCTTGTGTCAAATTTGAAAGAGATAGAGTCACCTTTTTTACCGTTTCTCGACTCTTAAAACATGAAACGGTGAAGTTTCTTATTTTTCAATGTGGTAAAAATTAATCACCCACGATCACACGCCTTGTTAGATTCTGCTTGTTGACCGTTTGATTGTGTGTCTTGACTCTTTTTCAGCCCGTGTGTGGTTTTGAGTTTTGATGGCAACTTTTTCAGAGTTTACCAACCAAGGAATCCCCTCAGAAGGGAATCCTGGTCATTTTCCTCCTTTTGGGAATGTTGGTGCTCCGTACATGGCAACGTTATCCCTTCCTGGGCTAACTGTTGGGTTTCCCGTTTATTCTCAACCTCTGTGGTTCCGAATGTCTCAACTACTGGTCAATCAATTCCTCCACCTGAACAGCATTATGTTGATTCCAAGGTGGACCTCTCCCCTTCTTCGCCTTTTTCTACGTCATCATCTTCTACTTCGCCTGGTGAAAGTCTGAATTCAAGTAACCAGGTGGCTAAGAAGAAGAAGACGAAGAAAAAGAAGTCTAATAAACGAGAGGCTAAAAGTGCAACTACTGCTTCCGAAACACCTCCTCTTGATAAACCTTCCAACCCTCCTCGGAAAGTCAAGTTCCCCTGCATGTTGTGCACGGGAGACCATCTTCTTCGAGACTGCCCTGGCATTCCCAAGGTGCTTGAAGCATGGTCCAACGGCCATCCGCCGTTGCCTTTGACTTCTGGGAATCAGGTTGGGGGCACGTCTTCAAACTGGTGTTGATAAGGCTCCTAAGAAGCAGGGTAAGATCACCAATCCCTGTAAGTTATGTGAAGGGCACCATGCCATTCACCTTTGTCCTTATATGGATGAAGCCAAGCGAGTGTTGGACAACCCGGCTGTTTCCACACCATGCCTCCCAGCTGGTTATAAACAGCTCTCTTTGAGTCTTCCACCTACTGATGATACGATTGGCCAAAAATCATCTTTGGTCCATCCCACTCCCTCAGAAATTCGGATTCAAGAATCCGTCCCTGACCAACCATTGGTCGTGGGATCGGTTGAGCTGGCCCCTTCTACGGTGCACCAGGTCTTTTCTGTTGAGAGTGGACCTCACACCCCTTATGTTCTTTTGGTTTCTTCAGATTCCTCAGACTTGGAGAAAGATTCTCCTGTCCCCGTACCTCAAGGAGCTGCTCCTCTGCCGCCCACCGTGGAGGCTCTGGAGGATACCCCTCCCGCCTTCGACATGGAGGTTATGGAGAATGCTCCCCCTTCCGTAACACCAGGGGAAGACCTTCTCGGTTCGATGGTAGCCCCTCTGAGTAGTCTGGTCGCCTCCTTTGATTGGAGTCGATTTGCAGGATTCCGCCTTCCATCCTATGTGCCTTTCGAGATCACAGTACAAGTTCTTGGTCTAGTCGTACCCAGCACCATAATAGAAGAAGGCGCCTCTGTTAGTATTCTATCCTCAAATACCTGGCAAGCTTTCAGTTCACCGCCGCTTGCGCCTGTAACGCAGAATCTGTTGACCTTTAACAGAAGGACAAGTCAACCGTTGGGGATCCTTCCAAGGTTACCTATTACTTTGGGAGGTAAAACCTTCCATATGGACGTGATGGTCGTTCCAGGCCCCTTAGATTTTAATCTGCTCCTGGGGCGCGATTACACCTATGCCATGGGAGCGCTTGTCTCCTCCCTTTTTCGTGTGGCCTGTTTTCCGCGTGAAGGACAGATTGTGACCATTGATCAGCTTTCGTTCTTTGGTCCTAATGTGGCAACTGGTCCGCCATCACCCCCTCCTGTTTTTTATCCACCCGTTGTATCTGCCTCATCGCAGGTCAAATATGTGGCTACCTACCCCGTGCCTGTGCTCAGTGATGATGCCGTTGTGCATAATGTGCTGGGGGCATTAGGTCCTGACTTCCAGGATGTTTTCCTCCCACCAGAAGTGGAACTCTTGGAAGCACCGCCTTCTTGTTCATTTTGATGAAGGTCGGTTAGAGCACGGTTTCCTCCCTGTGTCAAGCTCTTTAAAAAATGAAACCAGGTTCTTGGAGCATAGTTCCTCCACTTGTGTAGAGCTCCTAAAAACAATGAAACAAGCTGTTTGAGGATAGTTCTTTTAAGTGTGTCAACCTCGTTAAAATAATGAAACACGAGCATGTTCAATTCGAATTTTGTTTTGAACCTTCACTCCATTTTCAATGGACTGAAGCTTGGGGGGCATGCACCTCGAATTGAGACACCATGCTGGGGTGCATGTCCGTCTTCCTCATTTCAAGCATAGTTTGCATATGTGTGTGTCCATGTGTGCTTTTAAGCTTGCATAAAAATGAAATGTGTGAGTAGATACATTGTGTGAATACATTTCGCATTGGGTCGTTTGTTATGTAACTGATACATTAGATTACATTTGTATTAGACATTTGCATGACATATAAAAAACATCATCACATGTAAAAGATCCATCCAAAAAAGTCATATGCATATATATATATGTGTGTGTGTGTGTGTGTGTGTGTGTGTCGAAATGTTTGCACAGTATGCATCACATAGATCAAAAAATATACATGTTTGTCTTATTACATCCGGAGACGACACGTCTCTCAAAAATATGCATGAAATAAAACCCTAGGAGGCTAGTCTGCATGGTGCTCATGATAACAAGTCACTGCACGCACTAGGCGTCTCAGTAGACGATGGAGGCGACTAGGCACTCCCACCGTGTGTCTCTGATATGCTAACGGTACATCCGCCAGCCGGGCGTAGTCCGGAATCCCGCGGACAATCCCCTCGAGGTTCTGAACCAACTCTCCTCCTTCCGCGCCCTCCTCATGAGGATCGACTGCGAGCTAAGTTCTCCATGCGATAGGAGACATCCCGGCTGGTCTCTCTGGGCCAACATCTGCATACACATGTAACTGCTGTCAGAACGGACATGTATTAACAAAAAATAATAAAACATAAAAAATAAAAACAGATCATACCCAGCTCTTCGTCCCAATCCTCTCTCCCTCCGGCAGTGGGAGATCTGGGTCTCCAGTAAAGTCTGTCCCGGCATAAGGCCAGTCCTCAACTACAATCAACTGGCGCCGCAACCACCCAAAAAAATCTGGCCTCCAAGACATCTGTTGGCCTCCTCCTGCTCTGGGCATCAGTGCTGCCCAGCGAGCCATTCTCGACTCTCGTGGTATCGGCTCCACTACAACGGCCCCTTGGCCCTGGAAGATTGGTAATTGTTCCAGAATTAATAATACCAGGATGGACCCATAGCCAAACTACTTCAGATTGGCTTGTTTGCATCTCGTCAGCTGTCTCTTGATGTTGATCGTTACTGTTGTGGCCCAGTCAAACAGTATGGGACTCATGCACTCTGAAGCCAGTAAGAGTTGGGCTTTCGTCGCTTCGTGTGGTGCCTGTGATCCCGCAGCCCGCGTGATGGTATGCAGCACTACTCGTAGTGCCAGATCGGGGATAGTGTGGATATCCACCTTTTTACTCCCTGATCCCATTTGTGCCCGTGGACACACTCGTGCCATCACTTCCTCCATTTTCTCACCCGACGGTCTGCTCCCTGTCAGTATGGGTACCGGACCTCTGCGCGACAGTCCGGTTATGAAGTACACATCAGAAACGTCCAGTTCTAACACCTGGTCTCGTAGCTTGAATACTTGTTCTTGTTCATCCCAAATGCTCACCAGGTACTGAAGTAGCTCAGGTTGAGCACGCAAACAAGGTGTCAGGAAGAATTTCTTGAGCCCACAGTTTTTGAGGGCATTCATGCAGGCCTCATTTTCCATGGCCATTTCGTCCTCTTCCCCATGCTCTCTTTCTTTCCACTCAATCACCATTTTTCTCGGTTTCCTGCATCAACATGGTCACAAACCTTTAATTAGATCTCTGTTGAGCTTCAAAATTCATTCAAATTGATCAAAATGTTGAATTTTTAGGCGGAAAATTGGGTTCGGCCGCTGGCGCGATCCCTTTGCATATAAAAGCCCATTGGCGCGGGTCCGTGCCCGATACCCGCGCCAATGAGCGGAGCCCTAAAAATTCAAAAAGTTGCCATAGAAGTCTATTGCATGATGGAAAACTATTTAAAAATGGACTGAAATGAAGGATGAGGAAGCGCCTTTTACCTGGAATTGACGGAACTCTGAATGGTGGCCCAGATCGGTCGTAATTTCCGCCAGAAGTTTGCACAGTAAATAGACCAATGTTGCTCTTCACTTAGGTAAAAAGTAAAAGTAATTTCAATTTTTACCATTTAGACTTATTTATAACTTTTTGAGCTCTATTTTAAGTTTAAAAAGTCATTTTTCATTGAAACTTCGTATGTTTTGTCGAAAATGGATTTTACACTTGCCTTTCTGTGCAGCAACAGGTTTTTATGCAACGTAAACGGCGAAACGAGTTGTATTTTATACTTTTTCGGACTCGATAAAAACACGAAAAAGTCACTTTGGAGTCATCTTTCAGCTCTTTTCTAACTCTCAAAACATGAAAAGATTGCCGAGGCCCTTTTCGTTTCGATCTCGTTAAAGTGGCTGCGAAATGACATCTACCCAGTATACGTTTACCCCTTTTTCGGGCTGGGATGGATTATTTACGAAAAAGGAATACCCTAGCCTATCGCGACTAGGAGGTTTTCTCGGGTATTGTTTTCTACCTTTTCGGGTCCGAGGAACTATCTACGAAAAGGGACCGCTGGAGTTTACTTTTCTGCTGTCTTTTCAAACTCTCTAAATATGAAAAGACGTCGAGTTCTTCCTTTGTCAGACTCATTAAACCCTGATGACATTGGATTCAGTCGAAATGATGTTCTCCAAGTTTCTCCTTCCTAGGGCTCGTTAAATGTACTAGGATGGATTCGCTCGAAGGGCGGACTTATATTACAAGCATATGCTATCCCCTTCAAGCTTGTTATCAAAAATAATTGGGGTACTCGCCAGAAATGGTGGGGGAAAAATGGAACCATCATCATTGTCGCGTCGGCAGTATGTCACTCTTGAACATGGCACTTGTCTGCATTCGTGTCGGGTTGGGGACATCTCATCTCGTTCTTCACTTTGCCTCCGTGGGTTTGGATAATCCCTTTTGACCTCTCATCTGCTCATTGCCTCGTCACCATGACCTCTGATCCGTTGATGTCAAATACTGCCAAATCCACTATTGTGTCGTTATATGTTCAAGAGAAGTTGACCTCTGCAAAGTATCAACCTTCCTCTGATTCTCATATGATCCTGATTCACAAAAAACATCATGTTCCTCTGTCTCGTGTCGATGATGTGGGAAACATTATGGCCCACCTTCGATCAAGGTCACTTCCTGTCGACTTCAGCTCATTATCCAGGAAGCTGATCTAGAGAATCCCTTATGGTACCTTGGAGCCTGCATGCCTCAATGGCAGGTTCGTCGTATTCGACGTGAGGTTTTCATCATTGGCCTCCGATTGAGTGATTCTACGGGTGTTCGACGCTAGCTCATTGATTCACATGTCGTAGATTGTACCTATAGTACCTTGAGGGCCATTATCATTATTGGTGGTTCCTCTCGCGTCTGTTAACAGCTTTCATCATTGGCTGGTAATCAGACGATGTTCTTGCATGTTCGACTTCAGCTCACATATTCGCATGTTTGAACTTGTACTTTGTTTGGGTCGAGATGGAGCGCAAGACCCTGGATTGTGTCTGTTGTAATCCAGGCTGTGATTATGGATTATTAATTACATGACTTATTCAATCGATGGCTGATGGCTGCATCCATACCACATATACATCATGTACTTGAGATATCAGTTGTATTTCTCCACGCAGGTTTTCCGACGGCGGAGCTTCAGTTGGACACGTTCTCGTAAAGCATTTCACCCCTCTCTCTCTCTCGAGCCTCATGCTTTAGGGGGCATCTGTTACACAGTAATTTGTCACCGTCCCTACCATTCCCCGTCCCGCACATTGGAGGGCCCATTATGTGACCTGTGAGCAATGTCATGCCTTGAAACCATTATCATTGCATTCCTCTAAACATGAGCTTCAATTGCCCTGAAGACATCTCCTTGCAAAAAACCATAAAAACATCCCTTTTTGCATTGGCGCGGGTAGCCAGTTCATAACTCGTGCCAATAAGAAAAATCCTACAAAGAGGCCGTGCCAACTGGTGCTCTGTCCCAGAGTCGCAGTCGCGCCAGCCAATTTAAGGAGTGTTTTTTAAAATAAGAAGGCGGAAGTTTCATCCTAACCAATTCCTGGACTGATTTCTATCTTGATTTGGGAGGTTTGGCTACGGATTTCCATAGAGAGGAAGTGGTTTGCCACCTCTCATGGAAGCTTCCTTGATGATGGGGCCAATCCCACGATTATAGGGATCCCAACTCCCCTTCCTCCATCTATAAAAGCTTACCCATTGCCATTGCAAGCTAGTCTTTAAGTGCCTAAGTCTTGAATCTCCTAGTTCTCAAATTCCCAAGAGCCTTAATGCTGCAAGAGTTCTCATTCTTCCCTTAAGGCCAAACTCAAGCGAGGAGACTATCGTCGAGAGACTCAGAGAGCCTTGTCCCATCCCTGGCAGGCTTTGCGAGACGTGTACGACTGGAGACCCCTCCAAAGGAGACCTCAACGTCAGAACATTGGTTGTACTCTCTTTCGATTGCTTATTAATGAATGACTACTGGTTATGGTTCCACTCTATTTTTCACTTATGATAATGATGAGTTATATCCTTTCTGACTAATATATAGTTGCGTATTCTGGATTTTATGCTTGTATTCGTGTTGTTTCTTGCATGTGCAGGTGTCCATTCACGGAGATCGTGGGGATCGTGATCTACCGAGGCTGAGGAACGAGAACGCTGTCTCTTCTACGAATCGTAGCACTGGACTCCAGGTAGGCCTCCATCGTTGGTCCGTTTATTCGCAATTAGGAACTTGCGTTGTAGCATTTGATGATTGTTACTAGACCCTGCTAGGTGTATATTATCTCAATTGTTTCAAGGAGGGGATTTACCTCTTCTGGCAATATCCTCATGCCTCTTTCATATGGACTTTTAGCACTTGAGCTTTGCCAGTATTTAGATAGTTACTTGTGCTTAGGGAGCTAGAAGCACTCTAATATTGGAAAATAGTAGGGCGAATTGTAGTAAGGCTAGAGTTTTTGCCTTGAAGATGGTGTGAGTAGCTTACATTCCACTATTGGGTTTTGATGGTACTTATAGACATGTACTGGAGTTTTTAGCATGCTTAATGAGAATTCCTTCAAATTTGGCATTGATTCTCGTGCGCCTTCATGGTGGTTGTAATGGCTATCCAATATTTCAATTGTTTTTACATGTGTGCTGCATATTGATTATGCATTGATGAACTAATTCATAACTATTTCTTGTGTGCTTGGTTTTGAATATTTTCTTTTAATTCCACGCTAATACTAGTAACCTATGCAAACTAATTTGCAATTAACCTCTAGTATATTCTCATTTTTGTATGTCTTAGATGGTTTCAGTTCACTGACTCCACTTGAGACATATTTCTCATTGTTTTGTTGTTATACTCTTATTATTTTTACTTCAAGATATAAATCATGAGCTTATTTCATTCCCATTTTCTGGGTATTTCATTCTTACCCTCACTCTAACATCTCGGCATTTGACAACCATGAGTAAAACATACATGGTGGTAGTCGGGCCCACTTACAGGATGGGGCTCCTATCCCAAACAGTGTGAGTTCTAATTGGGACTTCACACCGAGGAGACCCCCTAACTATTGGCGATACATTTTTCCTCGTCAATAGGCTTGTAGGATAATTTTTTTTGTAAAACTGAAAGGATAGACCTCATATAAATATTGGATCCCTCCATTTCATCACACTTGAGATTTCAACCCTCTCTTCTAGGGCACGAATTAGCCTTTTCATTTTCGCTACTTGTGGATTTGTGTGCTTTTGTGTAGCATTTTTTATTGTATATTGGCTACTGTATTGGAAATTCCTTTTTGGGATTGAAAGAAGGTATTTCTCTTGGAAGAAATTGTATTTTTGTTGCTAATGTTTCATTATTTTGCATACAAATGAATTAACACTAGGGTTTCTTTGTGATCCATGACCAAAAGAATATTAATTGTTGGAAATATTGATTAAATTTTGCATGTTAATTTTTTTCTTCCTTTAAATCCATAGAATTCATAGTGTGCATCTTCTATTTAATGTCTCCTTTGATTAAAAAGAGAGCTAGAGTTTTTCAAAGTGGAAAACATGTTTTCCCTCTCTTTCTCCAATCAATTGTCATTTTTCTCCAAAATTGTTCCCCAAGCCTCCACCACCCAAGTAGGATTAGGCACTAGAAACATTTTTTTTGATAAAAAATCTTCAAAAAACTAAATATGTTCTCTCTTTTTATATCTCCTAGGTTTTTTAAAGACAAGTCACTACAAATTTTTCTAGGGCTGAATTTAGTGTAGGGTTAATGTGGATGCATGTTAGTGGATAGGAACCTAGGGCTTACCTCCATACATCATTTTAGATACAAAATATATCTTTCATGGTGGTAATAATCCGTTAAGATGGTTGACATCATCATCCTTCCTTAATCAATTTTGTGCCTTGGAAATCGTAAAACCTACTCAAGGTTCAATTTGAAGCCTATTTGAGGGTTTACATCACTATTTTGTTGACATAATATTCAAGTAAACTATTTCCTTGAATTTTATGTGTCTAGGCATTCAATTATCACCACATATAAATAATCCCTAGTGTGTAAAGGTCTTTATCTAATCTAAGTGTATGATGCATTGTTCCTTTATCAAAAACAACTGAGTCTTGTCCAAAATAGGGTATCTTTACTAATATATTTGCATAACCCAAAGCCTTCTAACTAGGGTATCCTTATATTTGAATACAGGTAATCCTCCCTTGTGGTGAAACTCCAATAAATATTAGAAGGTAGATTACTGAGGTGAGAATGGAAATCTTTGTATTGTCCCTACAAGGTTTGGCCCTCGCCTTGTGAAACCCATCACAAGGCCTACTAGATTTTGCGGCTACAATGCCCATGAGTAGTTGGCATAGGCCAATAGTAATACTCATGAGAAAGTATAAATCACAAGTATGATGTATATTAAACTATATTTTTTTGTAAAAATCATGACTTATGGAATGATTCCTTCCATAATGAGTAATTGATGGTGTTAATCTACCTTAAGAGTTCTTCTCTCCCTATTCTTGTATTATTTATGGTGAACTTTGGATATATTTTGATTTTAAGTTTTATTTCTAAATTTTTATGGTTTATTCTCTCTTTTATCTGAAAAGGTTTACAACAAACACACATTAATAAATTTTCAATCAACTATGAAATTTTGGCTCCACAAAATATGAAAGATATAAATTTGAAGCTATAGTAGGGTGCCTCACCACTTTTTGTAATATATCCATGTCTTATATGCTCTATAATGGGCATTTTTATGATCCAAGTTCAAATGAATGAGTTATGGTTTTATAAATAAATGAACTAGGAAATTCCATGTCGATTTTCATTTTAAAGTTATTTGTAAGTATTCACCAAGTATTATTCAAGTAAATTTGTTTTTCCTAATCTCATATATAAGGTGTTATTATGAGTGTAAATATTCAATAGAAATTTTGTGTGGAAAGTTATGAAGGTGTTGAAGTTCCAAAGTTTTCACATGACTATGACAAGATAGAGAAGCCTCACAATTGTAAAACAATTGTTGGGTACTTATTATATTCTTTGCACAACTATCCCAAAACACAATTTGTATCCATTGAGTGCACTGTGGGGGATCATAGGGGGGTGGTTTGAAGGGGAAGTATCCCCATTTTCTGGGGTTCAAGGCTGGAGCCCTAGGGAAAAATATTTTGGGTGTTTTTTTTGCATTCAATTTTGGCAGTTTTTGACACAATTTTTTGTTTTAGTAGTTTTGTGGCTCGTGGTGATTTAGTCCATTGTTTTGCAATTATGATTAAGGAACAAAAAAGTGTATTCTAATCTAAATTCAATGTATAAGGGGTATATAGATATTGAAATATATACATGTTGTATTGTAACATTGTAAAAGAATAATATACTGAACAATATTTCCGATTTTCTCATTTTGGGTTTGTAGAATAAAATATTTTCATTAAATGTGTATGTGTGTGTGTGTGTGTGTGTGTGTGTGTGTGTGTCATTGCATGATTTTTGTTTTTATTATGTTTGCATTAATTAATAGTATAGGATTAAAAGCCAACATTTTGTATCATAATAGTTTGGCTTCAAGGGGATGCCTTTGTGGCTAAGGAGTTTTGGCTAGGGTCTATGGAAAGCCTTGTTATAGTAGGATATATATGGTATTGATTCATGTGGTGAAAGAAAATGGAAATCAATTCAAACATAGAGATGAAGAAATTTAATGGGAGGATTTTTTAGCTATGGAAGCTACACATGAAAGATATTTTCGTGGAGAAATATCAGTGGATTTCTATGCATCCAGGTGTTTCATTGACCAAGCTGGATAAGAAGGTAAAGAGCACAATATGGTTATGTCTCTCAAATTCAGTATTACTAAATATTTCGAGAGAGGCTACAATGAAGGAATTTCAAAGAAAATTATGGGTTTATATCAATCTAATTCCTTAGTGAACAAATGTTTTTTATGGGATGAGTTTTGTAATTTGAGGATGAAGGATGTTGGCTTGATGGTAAGACATTTAAATGACTACAATACTATGGTTCTAGGTTTTAATCTTATACAATTATTTTTTATAAACAAGTTCTTAATAAATCCAAAAAAAATGGCATAGCACACACACACACACACACACATATCCTAAAGTGTCCATAAAATTTCAATCCATTTACTTTGGATTAGTTCTTTAACCAAAATTACAAAATAATGGATTAAACTGCCATGACCAAGATATTGCTAAAGAACTACAATTGTATTATAATCCAAGTTAAATGGAATTTACCTTGGATGATAATACAATTGTAGTTCTTTAACCAAAATTACAAATTGACGGGTTAAACATCCATGCACCAAAATATTGTAAAAGTGGAAATTGTGTGTCGAAAACACCAAAAATGAATTAAAAAAACTACCTTATTTTTTTTCCAGAAAATTACACCAAATTATCATAAGGTATTTACCATATTTATTATACATATGATTTTATGTAAAAATGAAAATAAATCAAAATTTAATTTAAAATGTAAAAAACTATATTAGAAAAATATTATGAATTATCATATATAAAATTTTAAATTGTAATTTAATAATTAAAATAAAATATCAATATAAAAACAACGTAAATTCAAATTCAACCAAAGTATAAATATTTTACCATTACAAAAACTCTTTTAAGAAAAACATAATGTAAAAATAAAAACAACCTAAATTCAAATTCAACCAAAGTATAAGATATGATAATTATATTTATGTCCAATTATTGACCACAAAATGGGTCAAAAGGGTTGTTGAGTACAATGATTTCCATACAAGGAAGGAGAACCAAACGGTCTCCTATAAAAATACAATGCATGAATATAAAAGGAACAATGCAAGAACATAAAAATATAATGTATGGAATTCCCTTGCGGAGAAGATCCAGGAGCTAATGGGTTTAAGGATCAGAGAAATCTCTCCTAACATCCGAGGTTGAATGAACACTGAAGGAACTCCACAAATTCTATTGGTCCTATGAAGGGTTGGTGGAAAGTGTGGACTGACCACTAAATCATTGCCTGGGGGAGTTTGCGCACTACTGAGGTTTTGAGGAACTAATTTGTCTCTCAAGAACATATATGAGACAGATTTCCTGCTGAAATCTCATGTGGCGAGCCGAGGTTCCACATATCCTCACTGATCTAGACTCTAGATATGAACCAGTATCAATTGATCTCTTTGTGCCCCTGTTGGAAGGTAGTACCCTAAAAAATATTGTGGTCCTCTATGTGGGGTCTAGTCTGATGGGAGGCTGAAGAATATGTGCTCAGAACCTGAGAGCCTCCTACATACATAAGTCCAAACATCTTTGATCGAGATACCTGAAAAATTCGACGAGTGCCTGAGAATCTTTGAACAAGCAATAGAACCTTCCTCTATCTCGTAGTAGATAGGGCATCCAAAAATTAAGTGCACCTCAGTCTCCACTTCATGTAAATGACATGCATGGGAGATTATGTCTGGTCTATCAATATGGTGGTATGTCTTTACTCGAATTCTATGAGAACCTACTCTGAATTGGCCTAGAGGAAAGCAAAGAGCATGCATCCAGTGGTGAAACATATAATGGGGTCGAACAATTAACCCGTCTCTTAACTCCAAGAATTTCTCAACGTAGAAGGCCATCTTTGGTCGCAACCCTCCTAGAGGATTGACCCAGGTGACCTGGACAAGTTGCCTGTAGACATCCTCCCTGGTGATCTTTTTCAACTCATGTTTAGTAGCTAAAAGGTGATGAGGAGCACCTAAGGAATATCGGAAAGGAGGGAGACGATCCAACTAAATTCCCATTGATTCTAAGAGATCTGAAACTCATGTAAACCAACATCTAGCCCAGCCAGAGGGAGTATAATGGGAAATAGTATCAAAAGAGAAATATGCCAAGTAAGGATATCTGTCCCTACTCTTTATCAAGTCTGCAAAGTCGTAGACATGATGCAAGAATGAGGCCAAACTAAATATTGTCTCAAGTGGAAAGGGTTGAGCTCCAAAATCTGCAAGGATGATGTGCTAAGGTACAGTCTGTTTGCATCTAATGATGCGGTGGAGAAGAAGAATAATGGGATGGATCTGTCCCACAGTCTGTACTCTCTCAACTGAAGCCCGATCTGACTCATGTAAAGACTTTCCCCAAATCTACGAACCATATAGAACAATGGGACAGATCTAGGTGTCCATGAGGCACATCTTGGACGAGATGTCCTGGAAGTGATGTTGAAAGCATTGTCTCTCGATAAGGGCTAAGGATCCATATCCTTTATTGATCCGAGGTTGAAGCGTTGGTCGCAAACTGAAACAGGGACCTAAGAATTGTACCCCCAAGTAAGTATATGTGTCGGTGATCTCAACCTCCTCCCCTCTGAATAGAAAGTGAAGGTTTGAAGTTTTCTTCACCCCATTGAATATCATAACCTTGGTTTTACCCAGTTTTATCGTCAACTTTCGAAGTTCACGAAACAGAGCTAAGACATCTAGTTGCCATTGTAATCCTTCTAGATATGAGGAGAGGAGAACCATGTCGTCAGCAAAGAGTAGAATAGATATCAGAGCTTGGTGAAGAAGGCATTCATCGATGTCCTGGATATGCTTGTGTAGAAATTCATTCAACTCATCAAAATAGATCCCAATCAGGGTAGGGGATAGTGGACAACCCTGTTTAACCTCAATAGTGTTTCAAATGAAATCATACATCTCATGATCCATATATAGATGACCAAGGAAAAAATCATATAGGCACATAATAGTTGTCAATAGGGTTGTTGAGATGCCAACATATCTGAGTCTCTGGAGTAAGGCTTCCCTCGGAATAGAGAGAAAATATTTCCAAAAATCTACTAAACAATAGTAGACTTTAGAAGAGTGGTGTCGTGCCTCCTCAATCACGATGCAGAGGGTGAAGATGTGGTCAATGGTCTGATGAATCGATAAAAAACCTGCCTATGCCTTACCTCTGAGTTGTCTCTGCTCAAGGTCACTGGAGATCTTCCTATGTATAATAGTAGCATACAACTTTGAGAATGTGCGGCCCACCATGATTTTTCTGTAGTTATTGGGATTTGAGTTGGAACCTAATTTGTGGATCGGATCGATGATGTGGTGTGACCATGTCGATGGAAAAACTTCATGGAATACATGGTTGAATAGATCATCCAAGTAGATAACCAAAGTACGGAAACCATGCTTAAATAAATCGGCTTGGTAGCCTTCCTCATCAACTACTTTGTTGTTGTTCATTGCCCAACTGGCCACTCTAATATCTCTTTCTCAGAATAGGTAACAGGAAGAGGGTCGGGAGGTAGCTGTTGAGATTTTGGGGTAGCATAGGATGTGCTCTAGCTCCCAAATTTTGTGGAGGAGCTGGAGTACATGAGATCTTCAAAATCCAGAAAGCGTTTGGAAGAATTCCATCAGGTTTAAGAGATATTCAAATAATTAATCTTTTTAATTACGGACCCTAAGTCTAACTTAGGAAAATTAAAATATTAAAGTGAATTAAATTAAACATGTGATGATAATTACTTAAGTTACATGGATCAAGCAACTTCTAATATTAGTCGTCGATTAGAGATTGGATCACGGACGTTGGTTTTCCAATGAGAAAATTATAAGAGAAGGGCTTGGGGTTAGTTGGAGAACACACACATTGGAGGAGCACTGAAGCTAAGCTGAAATTCTAGGGCATGGTTTGCTAAGTATTTCAGGAAGATTTTGTAGTGCAGCGAGGGGAAGTATTGACAAGGGAATGTTTTGATCCCAAGCCAAGAGTACAATAGCGGCAGAGAGGCAGCATACCGAGCAAAACAGAGGCAAGCCAGAGCCACGCAGTCCAGAAGAGGCCACACAGAGGTGGCACAAAGGCAACAAGAGCCATGCAGGGGTGACGCAGGCCCAGTCAGGGTAGCGCAGGGGTAGCATAAGCCCTTCAGGGGTGACGCAGACCCTTCCAGAGTAGTGCAAATGTTGACGCAGGCCAAGAAGGATGAAGTAGATGGATAAGGAGCAGCGTTGGGGTTTCTGGTGGGCCAGAAAGGGCTCAAGTTTTGTAAATCTTGTTTGAGGGTGTGAATCAGCCATATTTTTTGTCTCTGAGAGAAACAGGTATAACTGTTGTGATATTATCTGTAGGGAGAACCATGTCTAGTGCCCAGAAATTGTTGTATTCAAAATCTGCTTAATCTGTGTGTCACTTTGTCATATGAGTGTGCTATTTCGTAAATGATCTGTATGTGTAGGTTGATATTTGTGTTTACTTCTTCTTTTTTCTGAATATTCAGATTAATAACTTGTATTATTAATCAAGTAGGAGAAGTAAAACATTTTTTTAGCAATATGGTTTCTTAGGTTAAGAAATTTTCACATGGTATCAGAGCGATTGCAGCTCAAGATGGATCTCCAGCAAATCGGCTAAATAAATATTTGTTGCAAAGTAGCAACTGAAATATGGAGAGGCCAGCGCAGCATTAGGAGGACGCAGTCCCAACAGAGACTACGCAGGGGTTGATGTAGTCCCATCTGGGTGACGCAGAGACAACGCAACACCTTGCAGAGGGAAGCAGGAGAAGCCTGCATTGCGTAGAGGCTACGTTGAGCCAGTCTTCTCACGCAAAGCCTAGCCAGAGGGACAAAGTCTATATTCAGGTTGTTTTGTAGAATTTTCATTGTCCAGAAGAAGAGCTTCAGATCTTCAACATTCATTTGTTTGGTGGAGATTATGTCAGTCCATAATCGTGCCTAGCTAAGTTGACAAAGAGCGGGAGGAAAACAATTTCTTAGCAGATTTTTGCCAAAGAAATAGGAGGATCAATCATAGGGTGATAGAAGAGAGCTGATTTGAAGGATTTGGCAGATTTCCAAGGGAGGAAATCAGTTATCAGAGGGAGCAGAGGGTGCATTTCTCGCTAAGGACCCTATATCTGAGTTTCTGTTGAGGGTAGCAACATAAGCAGGGATAGGAAGATATGTTCTGACAATTTATTTCTGAGCAAGGAGGGTGTCTCATGGACTGAGAAATCAGGACAAGTTGGAAGAAATGTCCAACTTCATTATCTGGAGGGCCAGGATCCTGACAATCATTGATGAGTACGACATTAAGAAATATTCAGAGAGAGTCCTTGCAATGCCAACTGATGCAGACCTTCTAAATAAGTTTAGGGAGAATCAAGCGCGAGCAAAGAGTTTGATCATGGACAGAGTTAAAGACCATGTTGTGCCACATATTTCCTAGAAGAACACGGAAAATTAAATGTGGGTAGCCTTGGACACAATATATTAGGGAGGCTCAGTCCAAAGAAGAATGTTTATGGAGAATCATATGCAGTTGTTCCAGACGCAAAAGGGCAAGGAGATAGATCATTTCCTCTTCAGAATTCAGACTATCCGGGATTAATTGATTACCATGGGTACGAATTTGGATGAGGGGCTCTTGGTGAGGACTGCCTTGAATGCAGTAATCGAGGATTGGGAAACATTTTTCCAAATCATATTGGGCAGGGCAGCATTACCATCTTAGGCATATATGTGGGCAATCCTCTGACAGGAGGAAATCAGAAGGATGACCAAGAGGCAGAGCAGCAACAATAGGACGGTCAGAGTAAAGAAGGAAGAGGAGGAGGATGTAGCCCTTTCATCAAAGGAAAGGAGGCAGCAAGGGAAAAATAAGTGTGATCTATCAACAATCAAATTTTTCCAATGTGGTGAACTTGGACACTTCACCACCAATTTTCCTCTAAGGAAAAAGGAAAAGGAAGCTTCTAGTTCCAAGGCTACAACAGATAAGGATGGGAGTGATGATGATGTAGCCATGAGTTCTCATGACCCATGGAATTTGGGCGACATTGATATATAGAGCAACCATAAATGGAGTGGTGAGGTCCTTGAGTAGCCCAACTCTTGGATCACATCCGTGCTATGGGAGCCTTAAGATAGTAGCAGGAATGACTACACTAGAGTAGTGATTGCAGAGAATCATGGATGGAGAAGATGCAGATCTGGACGTTGTAGATGGAGCACTTGTTGTGCAAGGAAATCCCCTCTGTGGATAGAGGCGATCCCTCTAGCCCTAGGGTGGGTCTAGAAACAAGGGAACATGCTCGTTTCTAAATTCCTAGTCCATAAACAAAATGCATATTGGAATAGATGTCCTACCTCAATCCAACGCTCTTGAAGTAGTACGTTGCAGCGATCCCCCAATAATTGTTCTTCAAGCCTTACACTCTATTGGCAGTGATATCCACACACTTTCACAAAGATCAATAAAACACTAAAAGCATATGAGCATACATATTTGTTTATGACTATCTAACTAGTCAAGGAGAGTAAGAAACTTTGAATATTAACATAGACAAAGATGGAACTAGAAATCAGTCATTTCATATTAATGTATAAAAGGGAGTTTACAACCTGTGCCTTGACGTTTTAGACCTCCTTTGATGGGTTCAGTCAGGCAAGTCTCCAAAGCATTCATTAGTCGATTTGGATCAAAGAGGCGAAAGGCTCAAACTCTCTCTCACAACTATGAACTATTCTCTGTTATCTTCTGCATACTAGCTCTTGGTCTATTCTAGCTAGCATAATTAATGGGATGAAGAGGAATTTATAGGAGTGGATAAAGAGCTTTGGGATCCATTTATGGTGGAGGAAAGGTCTATCCTTTTTGGAAGTTGCATTTTTGTAGGAACAGGAAGGCCAAAGGGAGAAACTCGACCACATCTAGTCGAACAAACATCCATGATTATGCTCCCAAAGCTGTTAGATCTTAAAAGCTTCATTTCCATATTAAAAAACCTTCCAAAAGTAGCTCGTTGCGGGGGTTATTCAATGACAAAGTGAATGTGGCGCGAGGCCCAGTGCAAATCTGGCCATGGGCACGAGAACATAAACACACCACAACAGCGACCCAAAATTACATGTTTTTAAGGGTCTACTTCAGCAATGGTCCACAGATATTTTGTTCCTTTCATGTTAAGGGATGCAATGACATTCATTATTATGTGTGACTGTACACAAGGGTCACTATGATGGTCCTCTAGCATTCAGAATAGGGAATGCAAGGATGGTGACAAAATATTGTGTAGCAAATCCCTAAAGCATGAAGTCCGAGAGAGAGGGAGGGTTGAAATGCTTTACAATAACATGCCCAAACCAAAACGCCATTGTCAGAGGACTTGCAAGATCAAGTACGACTGATATCTATGATACATGAGTATGAGGTATGGGCACAACCATCCATAATAGAGAACGTGTAATAAGATCCATGGTATGGACATAGCCATCTAGTGAGAAGGATCATAAAATAAACTCAGGTATGGTCACAGCCATCCAATCAGAAGAGTCGTGTATACATTCATGACAAAACAAATCGTCCTGCAGCCTGAATTGCATCAGACAAAACCCAGGGTCTTGTGCTCTGTCCCGACCCAAACAAGTACAAATTCATGCATGTAAATGAATGAGATGAAATCGAACATGCAATAAAGTCGACTGACTACCAGTTGATGATGGAATTTGTTAAAAAGCACGAGAGAAACCACCAATAATGACAATGGTTCTCAAGGTACTACTAGTAAAATCCACGGAATGTGGAAAATTAACTAGAGTAAAACATCCACGAAATCACCCGATCGAAGGCCAATAATGAGAATCTGTCGTCGAATGTGAATAACTTGCCATTAAGGCATGCAATCTCTAAGGTACCAAAAGGGAGTCTCTGGATCAGCTTCTTGGATAATGAGCCGAAATTGATAGGAAGTGATCGGTGGAAGGAGGGTCATAATGTTTCACACATCATCGACACGAGACAAAGGAATAAGATGATAGTGAATCAAGACTAAACAAAGGATCAAGGGTTGAAAACTGCAGAAGGTAATTCTCTTGAACATATTGGCGACCTGACTCTGAAATTTGGGCAGTATTTGACATTGAGGGATCTAAGGTCATGGTGATGAAGCAAAGAGCATATGAGAGGTCAAAACAAATAACCCAAACCCATGGAGGAAAAATGACGAATGTGGTATGTTCCCAACCTGACATGAACTTCATACAAGTGTCATGTTCAAGAGTGACATACTACTGATGCAACAGATAACTAGTTCCATTTTCCCCCACCATTTCTGGCGAGTACCCCAATTATTTTTGGAAACAAGCTTAAAGGGGATAACATATGCTTGTCATGTAAGTTTTTCCTTTGGACAAATCCATCCTAGTACATTTTAAGAGCCCTAAAAAGGAGGAACTCGATAACGTTATGGCGACGACTCCAATGTCATTTAGATCTAACGACTCTGAAAAGGGGAAAACTCGGTGTCTTTTCATGTTTAGAGAGTTTGAAAAGAGGTAGAAAATAAAACTCCAGAAGGTCTCTTTTTGTAGGTTGTCTCTCAGATCTGAAAAGGTATAAAACAATATTTGAGAGAACCTCTTAGCCATGTTCGACTAAGGTATTCCTTTTTCGTAAATAATATGCCCGAGTACGAAAAAGGGGTAAACATATACTAGGCAGATGATGTTTCGCAACCTTTAGCGAGTTCAAAACGACAAGAGCTCGGAAATCTTTTCATATTTTCAGAGTCAGAAAAGAGTTGAAAGATAACTCCAGGGGGTGACTTTTTCGTGTTTTTACCAAGCCTGAAAAAGTAATAAAATACAACTTTTTTCCTCATTGTTTCAAGTTTTAGGACCTGTTGCTACACAAGAAACCAACGTAAAACCCATTTTCGAGAAAAAATAATTAAAAAAAACCGAAAATGTATCCAAAAACCTAATTATGGTTATAAAAGGTTATAAAATAACTCTATAGTAAAAAAAAAATCACTTTTACCTTTTCACTTTCTTGTGAGCACTTTCACCAGTTTTCACTGTGATTTTGGGGATTTGACTACAGGCGATCTAGGAGGCCATTGGAGAATCCACTTCTTCCAGGTAAGAGCCATGACTTCCCCTACAATTTGGACATTTCTCATATTTTTTCATGTTTTGATACATTTTATGGAAGAATTTTAAGATTCATATATGTGGCAGTCGGCGTTGGTTCTCCGCACAGAGCTTCACTAACCTCCACAATTTTTATACATGGAAATTCCGCTCGACACTTTTGTTTGAAAAATAGTCGTGCAGAGCACCTCACATAAGTTTTTTCAAAATATTTTCCAAAAACTCTTGTCAAAATTGATTTAATTTTTAGCAATATGTCCTATGGAATCTTGTATTTTGTTTTGCAGGAAGAATCAGCAGTTGCAATGGAAATAGAATGGAAAGAGTGGGAGCATGGGGTAGAAGATGCATAGGCCATGAAGGACCATGCATGATTAGATGCTCTGAGTAATTGTGGGCTCCTAAAAATTTTCATGGCCCCATGTCTGAGAGCTCAATTGGAACTGCTACAATACTTGATTAGTGTATGGGACATTGACAAAGAGAAATTCATCATCCATCAACAGGAATTGGAGATAGAAGTCTTTGATATCTACTTACTGACAGGATTGTCGCAGAGGGGAGAGCGTGCACAAATGACAGGTACTTGGATCCTTGGAGAGATAATGGCCATGCTGATAGGGAGAGCTTGTCCTGAAGCACGCAAAGCACATAAGAGTGGTAAACTAGACATCTAGACAGTGTGAAACTTACCTTTGAGGGTAGTGTTTCATACCATTACTCGGGCTGCCGGATCTCAGGCTCCCCATGAAGCCACAAATACACAACTCCAATTAGCCATAGATTCCATGTCTCCGACAATCTTCAATTGGGCAGAAGTGGTGATGATAAATATGAAACGTCAGCTAGCCAAGTGTAAAAATGGTAAGCTAAAGCAGTTTGGGTATGGGTCCATTTTGATATCGTTCATCCTGGAATGGTTACTGATATTCCAACATCAAGAGGTAGTCGTACCTAGGCCACCATCACGAGAGCCACGGATGGTCCGTTGGGCTGAGGTGATGCCTCAATCAAGGGGTGGGAAATATATGTCATGGAGACCAAAGTTCTTTGATTGGTTGAGCCGACAAATCATTGTGGTGGAGTACTAACCATATACCGGTACCAATTTCAGGGGTGATCCGGATGTTCCACTTCTGGAAGGGGACCACTGGGATGAGGACAGAGGTAAAAACTCATTTTTTGGATTTTTATGAGTATTACGATTTGTGTGTGTGTGTGTGTGTGTGTGTGTGTGTGTGTGTGTGTGTGTGTGTGTGTTCTGATATTTTCTCATGTGCTTCAAATGTTGGACCAAAGAGACCCGTGGGGATGTCTCTGATAGCTCGAAGGGTCGAAAGAGAGTTCAAAGTGGCCCCTCATGGCAAGGGAGGTGATAACGAGGAATAAATTGCAGGTAAAATGGGGGACTCACGAGCGAGATCCCAGAGTATGTGAGATTTGAGGACATTCCTCGTCCTTACTAGTGGCACACTACGGGGGTTCCTAACTACATTCATCGACTGCTGAGACATTTCATATAAGAAGTGACGTGCTATCATGAGCACCATGTTGATTAGACTCCTAGGTTTTATTTATGCATGTTTTGAGAGACATGGCGTCTCAGGATGTAACTAAAACACATACATATTTTTTGAACTATGATGCACAAGTTGATGCAAACAATCGATATATATATATATATATATATATATATATATATATATATATATATATATATATATATATATGCTTATTTTCCTATCTAAATCTTATTATGTAATGATGGTTGCTTTTACGAATTCCCTAAAAGTTTATCTAATACAGGATTAGCTACTGCATTAGTTAATGTATTCATTCTTCTCGGAATATGTTGATATGTAATATAATAAAAATTCATTTCTAACAAATGGAAATGTAAATTCATCCTTAAAATCTAAGGGATCTTACGGAATAATGCCCATTGAGCTGGAGAAAAACAAGTCGAGAGTATAGGTTTACAATTAATTCATGAATGTCAAGGGCAATAGCTTCAGTTAAAAGTTTGATAACTTCATTGTATTCAGCGACAGTGTTAGTTTTACGTCCTAGAAAAATGTCGGGAAGGTCTACTAACTCACCGTTAGGATCATAAATTACCCAAGCCGCAGAGGATAGATTCCGGGTACTGCGGGAGGCACCATCAGCGAAACCGACATAAAGAGTGACAGACATCTGCACAGTAAGAAAAGACATAATAATCAAGAAAAAATGCTCACAAAGCACACCAAGCCAAAAAATTTACAAAAATTAAAAAACACACTTATGTACAAAAAAAATGCATGAGAAAACTCATGCATAATATTTTTTGAGATACAACCTGTTTTGGGGTTGATCCAAGGGATGGCCTTCATAATAAATAAGCTCATAGGCCCTTTTTTGCGAAACATGTTTAATGATGTAGGGCCCATGCCACATGAGTTCGAATTTACCTACCCCCAGCTTATCATGGGCTTGGTCATACAAGAGAACCAAGTCCCCTTCTACGAAGGTACGAGGAGAAATTGTCTGGTCAAAGTGGGCTTTGACCCGCTTTTCTATGCTTCTATGACTAGAGTAGCGAAGTGGCGAGTTTCATCAAGCCTCTCCAAATATAGAAGAAGTTCTTCCTCTAGCGAAGTATTCAGCAGTAATTCAACATCTATCTTGAGTGAAGGAATTTCACATTCAATCGAAAGGGTAGCTTCCAAACCATAAACAAGTTGAAATGGTGTGAATCTAGTTGCATCCTTCACCGAGGTTCGGTAAGACCGGAGAGATGAGAACAACATGAGATGCCAATTATACTTGTGCATCCCAATAGTATGCTCAAGCATAGTGACTAAAAATTTGTTCACGACTTCGACCTTACCATTAGCCTGGGGGTAGTACGGCATTGAGTTGTCGTGACGCAGACCCAACTGAGTATTCAGCTCAACCATCATATAATGGCGAAAATGGGAGCCATGGTCAGTGACAATGGCCTCAGGGACTCCAAACCTGGCAATCATGTGATTGAAGAGAAATTGAGTGGTCTTCTTACCGTCAGTTGTGAATGTAGGCGTTGCTTCAGCCCATTTGGTGAAGTAGTCTACGACTACAATAATATAAGCATGCCCCCCTACCGAGCGAGGGTTACATGTCATAAAATCGATACCCCAGTTCGCAAAAGGATCAACAGTAATGACGAGATGTACGTGAACTGGTGGCGCATGCATCTTCATGCGCTGGTAGATCTGGCACTCACGACATTTACGGACAACAAGGATACAATATTTGAAAATGGTAGTTCAGAAACACCCACCACGACGAATTTTTTGAGCAGTAGCATACCCAGACATGTGACCGCCACATGCTTCCTCGAGAGTTAAACACCGACGGAGGACAGAATCAGCTCTAATGTAGTATAAATTATCTTCGACTATGCGATAGGGTTGTGAATGATGACGAATACATCGACAAGCAGATTTCATCAACTCGGACGGGAAAGTAGAAGTCTGGAGATAAAAAATGATATCACCGTACCATGGATCGAGGGTGCTAATCAGAAAAAGAGTATCGTCTGGAATGCTTTCCTCAAAACTGGAAGGAGCAGAGGCAGAGGGTAAGGAGCAGATCAATTCAGCAAAAACCAACGATTTCTTTGATTTGGGGGCAGTGAACTCCAAATCGAACTCTTGGAGGATAATTATCCACTTAGATTACTTGCCCCCCAGCAACTGTCAAGTTAAAATATAGGTCATGGGGTTGCAATCAGAAATCATAGTCGTGGTGTGGAGTAAAATATAATGGTAGAAACATTGTACAGCTTGAACATTTGTCAACACTAATTTTTCGACATGAACGTAACGCATTCCAGTGTCGAGAAGATTGTGGTTGAGATAATATATGACATGCTCATTACCATCGTCATCATCCTGTATCAAAACCATGGCGATAATGCTGAAAGCGGCAGCCAGATAGAGTAAATAATCACGATGATAATTTGGGGGATGCAAAAGAGGAGCAATGACAAGAATGGCTTCAGTGCATCGAAATATCCTTGGGAAATATCATCCCATAGGAACGGGATGCCTTTCTTAAGAAATCGTGTAAAACCTTTGGCTACCTTGGCATAGTTAGGTATGAAATGGCGTAGGAAAGTAGCTTTCCCTTGCAAACTCTGCAACTAGTGTAAAGGGGAAGGGGAGGGGAGATTAATGGTAGCTTCGACCTTAAGAGGATCGAGATGAACATTGTCTTTGGAAACCACAAACCCAAGGAGTCTGTTGGATTAGACGTAAAAGACACATTTATGTGGATTAAGCCAAATGTTGTAGCGTCTACAATGAAGAAAAAATTGACAGAGGTGTTCCGGGTGGTCCTGATGCTTAGTGGAATGAGCCAGGAGGTCATCCAGGTAAGGCTGAACAATGTGTTTAATATCCTGAAAAGCATACAACAATTCCCGTTGGAATGTGGCACCAGCATTTTTCAGGCCAAAAGGGAGCTTTTTATATGCAAAAGTTCCCCATGGGCAGATGAAGGCGGTTTTATGTTGATCAACTGGTAGTATATTAATCTGGTTATAACTAGAGAATCCATCCATAAGGGATAAAATCTCACTCCCAGCACACTCATCAATAATTTGATCGATGAAGGGAGTGGGATAGTTATCCTTGGGACAATCACAATTGATATTGCGGTTATCCACAAGAACTCGAATGGTGCCCTGCTTTTTAGCCATAGGGACAATGTTAGAGACCCAATCCGTCAACAGGATCGGATAAATGAAGCCTTCTTTGAGAAGTTTTTCAACTTCTCCCTTTATGGAAACTTCCTTTCTAGGGTGCACGAGACGAAGATGTTGGCAAACAGGTTTTGCATCAAGGTAAGTGGGTATCTCGTGTACTACTATATTTGAATCAATGTCGGTAATTTCCTCGTAGGAACAATCGAAAACATCTCGAAATTCGCAGAAGAGGCTAGTATAGACCTCAATCTCATCAGGAGAATAGGTCACCCCAATATGGATGTTCTCGACAATCCCCCATTTAACAGAGATGTCAATATGAATCATTTGAGTGATATTTCCCATGTTTCCCTCAGCAAAAACTTCATGTGTCAAAATAAGCATTTGAAGCGGTTGGGAAGGAGCTCGGGAAGAAAAATTCTCAAGATAGGCAGACATTGTCCCAAGACTAGGTAAAAATGAGGAACGATGATGATTATCGTCCCAAGGAGGATCCTCGAGAGACATTTTTTCCACAATGGCTTCATCAATTGGAAACGTCTCATTCAAGGGATTGGGAGAATCCAAAGCACCGAGCCTGTTGAATCTTTAATTAAACTGAGAGGGGGGGGGGGGGTGAATCAATTTAATACATACATTAGCCTTTTAAAAAAATTCACCAAACTTATTTACAGCTTAATATGTGAACAGTCTTAAAATGTTGCAGCCAATATAAAATTAATGTGACACCATACTTATGTTGAGAGCAGCAAACATTTAAGCAGATTGAAAGAATTACATCAACACATAAGAAACACACATAGAGACAGCAGATGTAAGTGGAAACCCATAAAGGGAGAAAACCACATCTTATTATTGTTGTAATGCAAAGGCAAGCTCCAAATCCCTCTCACCACTGTTTTTCTGTAGGCACCAACCTACAGGAGGCTCCAACCTCAGTCAGCTACAACTGACAGCTATCAGGCTGCAACTTGATAGGGAAACTCCAACCTCCTCAATTTATCAAACTGAATGTTTGCTGATTTACCTCGGATATCAGCTCTGTTCTGTAGCTTCTCTTACTGCTCTTCTTTTATTAATCTTCTCTGCCTCACTCTTCTATACTCTGCCTTCTCTATATTTACTCTCTCTAACCTCTCTTATGCATATCCAGTTGATATTATTTATAGAGTTCCTCACATGACTGTTTGTATTTCACAAAGAATTTGGAGTGAACAGTCATGACTCTTTGGCTTCTGTCTTCTTATTCCTTTATCCAACTCATTTTTAAAATTATAACAATATGTACAAATTTCCATGCTACAGTGGGATTTTGTCTTTTCCTTAGAATACTTGCCTTTGCATCACAAACAATATAAACAAAAAAATATTTACATTTTCAGTTACACATTTCAATACCATTCAGCTCCTTTTATGAACCTTGGCTTTACTGGATTTGTCTCTTCTGTTGTTGTTGAGTGACTGTTCTATATATCTTGGTTCACCTCTATGTTTATTTATCTGTTCACTGTACTTGTGTGCATCAGCTACCTACATAACTGCTTTTCAGGTTTTATTCTCAAATACATATGAATCTGGGCGATGTTTTGTTCATTACCATCTCTGTTCTCGGGCTACCTGTCTACATTTTCTGTTTATATATGAGTTTAAACATAATGGTTTGAAACTCACATTACAATTTCAATTCATTCTTTTTCCCTGTACTATTTTTCTATCGTTGTCTCTAGCTCTTTCGTTCTTGCAGGCTCTTATAATAAACCCAATCTTACGACTTTAGCACAGTATATAAATATATATCATCATGTATGCATATTCCCGATTATTAATAAACTGTGGCTTTTGTTTAGCGCCCAACATGTATATGGTCACGGTCTTAAAACCTTTAAAAACATCAAACTATATTACATTCCCCGCTTAAATATATAATGCTTACTCGAATGTTTGGACCTTGGGAATTTTAAATATATATCTCGAGCTTTAAATAAATTGAACCGCTTATAATGTACCTTTGGCTCTGGGCCCACAAATATAAGCGATGGCTCAATTAAATATGTGTGCCATACCTTGTTTATCACCTTGCGACTTCATTCATGATCCAATGGTGGATAATTCATCACCCTTTCAACCTCTGATCCTAAGGACATCGCGCGTTTAACTTGCACGAGAGTTAACATTCAATAGTTGCGAGTTGGAATGGGCCCCAGCGTTTAAACGGCCCTTCATATCCGACGGCAGAGAATGCGTTGCCTTGCTCCACACGATCCGACGGATATCGCACGGTGAAGATGCACGGACGATAATGCATGATGGCGCGTTGTGGAAGCGATTTTTCAACTTCGCCCCATGCCACGTGTCGAGCTTTCTATGGAATCGCTCGCAAATGGGGAAAACCGCTTGCTCCACAAAAGCGGTGCGATGAAACCCGGAAACCGCCTTCACTATTCACCCGGTCACGGTTCCGCTCTTCTACGTAGGGTTTCGGTCTCGTACAAGGTTTCGCCTTTATTATTTAAAAAGGTTCTATCATATAGTCAACATCGAGACTCATAGACTAATAAATACCACGACATCGTTAGACCTTCCATATTTACACAGAAGCATACAACGGGAATTGTGCCATTACACAGAGGTGTATAACTACGAGCCTTCAAGAGTTTATGCGATTACACCATATTATTGCCTTGGTTCTAGAGCACGAAGCATCCATTTAAACTTCTATACAGGTTTCTAAAGACAGAGGCGAAGCCTTTCAACACAATCTTCCACCGCAATTTACCATGCTGGTAACTACAGGTATGGCTAAGCATAATCAATGACTTTCAGTAACATCAATTTATTCCAATCCCATGCAGAATCACAATAAATATAATTACATAGAGCTCACACGGCTCCTACATTCCACATAGTCAATTTGTGTTCCACTGAGGGTTCAACGGCGTATCCACACATAATCCAGTCACAGAGGTTCGTATTGGTCACAAGGATTCATCAGGAACACATTCTCATTACTGAACATACAAGCAGATTCTCAAGACAAAATTCGCACAAAACTCAGCTTGACAAATGCACGTTAACGCTGAAACAAATCTTCATTATACAGTGGAGTGCTTACAACTTTCTAGTGGCCAGATCTTCAATCAATTGGCCCTTCTCCTCTGTTCTGCAGTCCTATGCAGCCTATGCAGTTCTGAGCCCACTAATTCACTGCTTGTCTCTGCTACCTCACTACTGCTTTGTTGTTGTTTCAGGTGTTCCTCCTTTGTCATCTCCTTTGCCATCAATGACAACATTTCCAACAGTCTCCCCCTTTGGCATTGATGGCAATATACTTCTTATGTTTTCTTTGTAGGAGCCTTCCTTCTGTTGCTAGCTCTTCCTCTATTTGCCTTATAGAAGCCCCTTTTTGCTTTAATTAAGAAGACTCTTCACCACGAGGTAATGAAGAAGAGTTCGAAACAGGTGGTTCCACCACGGTGACTTAGTCTCAGAAGAAGAAGAGAAAAGAAATGATTAATTCAAGGCTTTGACAATAAGCATTAAGGAATTAATCATGATCCAAAAAAGAAATAGCTTAATGGGCGTGTGATGTAATCGTGGGAAATTAATTTTTATAACATTGAAACAACACTCTACCTTTTCATGTTTTAAGAGTCGAGAAAAGGAAAAAAGGTGACTCTAGTCATTTTGATTTTGAACGAGCTCAAAAGGACAAGCGCTCGATGATATTTTCAAATTTAAAGAGTCACGAAAAGATCAAAATGACTACTCAGGAATTCTAGGAAAAAAGGTGTACCAATCTCTCGTGAACTGCAATATAAACCTTGGAAAATAAATTTACCAAGGACTTAACATATGTGCAGGCAGTCTCCTTGAATGTTGTGTTCGGTGTATCACGGTTACAGGGTGGCAGACTTGGCTCCCTATGGATAAAGGATTGAAACCTAAAAGGGTCTCCTTTTATATACCTGACGGTAGAGGGAGCACAAGACTGTACTAGCGTTGTCTAATGTCAGATTGTGAGTGACAGTTGCTAGGTTTAATGACGCCAGAACATGTCACTAGCCAAGACCTCTAAGTGTGAGCGTTAAGTTTCAATGCTTCCTTAGGTTGATTGAGTTAATTTTATGGTTTATCTTGAAATTAGGTTTCCGTTTCAAGGCCCTACCGAATGTTACCTCAAATATCTAATGTGCAAATATATGAGAGAAATAATACCATTCATTTCGATAAAAATCTAAGTGAAGGATAGAGTTTGTAACAAAGTAGCAGTCAAGGAAATGCAAGAATGGCACTTTCCCCTATTCTACTAACACAGCCAAAGCAGAAAACGAAAATTTTTCTTTTGTCTTTCACTTTCCAATGAAAAAGGGAACCTAATAATGCAAAATATTACTTTTCATTTACGAATGAGAAGGGAGAACTCAAATTTTTTGTTCTTTTGTATAAGTGATAAGCAACAATGCAATACTACACTAAAAAAAAAACAAATACTAGCTTTGAGTAGCTTTGAACGAGATCGTCAAAACATGAAGAGATCAACTCCAAGAAAACGTAAACATACACTCAAAAATAGGCATACATTTCCTTACTCAAAATAATGGGGTTTTTAATTGACTCAACGAGCAATGTGATCTATGCTCGGGGCGATGGAGGGAGAATCAAAGAGACACGGAATGAAAGCTTGACAACCCTACTTCATGTAAGATCAACTGAAAAGGCCAAGAAACTGCACAAAAGGCTAAAAATGAACGACCAAACTGACTCATAAACAGATCAGACACCCAACGAACATGCGACCAAGAGAATGGTTCGAAAAACCTAGAAACCCTAGGATAGATAAGCCACATTGTTCGAATGAGAGATAACAAAACTGGAATGAATGAGACAGCCGAGTCAGGAAACAAGAGCTAGATGGATCAATCCAAGCAGAAAAACCAACCTAAAGGATAGGACACACTGGAAACTCAGTGCAAAAGGCCCAAAATTCAACCTTATAGGAACCGACGCAGTTGTTTAGCAACATTCAGCGTTGAGCAGGAAAAATCACACATGTATAAATGACCACTCACGCAGATGGGCGCCACTGTCATAAAATCATAAGCAACGAGCAAGCAAAGAAGGGAAAAAACAAAGGGCTTGCTGAGAAAAACCAGACTTATCAGTCTAGAAAAAGGCTAAATGGCTAGAAGCAGTCAAACAAGCAAAAAACAACAGAGAAACGAAAATTTGGCCAAAGTTGGACAGACAATAAAAAATTCAAAACGAAAAATAAGAGACAACAAGCATTGACCTCCCCAATGGATTCGCCAAATTTTTATTCAGGCAAATCCCCTATGCAGACAGAGGCGGTCCCTCTAACCCTAGGGTGGGTCTAGTAACAAGGGAACATGTTGGTTTCTAAATTCCTAGTCCATAAACGAAATGCAGATTGGAATAGATGTCCTACCTAAATCCAACGCTCTTGACGTAGTACGTTGCAGTGATCCCCCAATCTTTGTTCTTCAATCCTTATACTTTGTTGGTACTGATATCCATACACCTGCACAAAGATCAAGCAAACACTAAAAGCATACAAGCATACATATTCATTTACGACTATCTAACTAGTCAAGGAGAGTCAGAAACTTTGAATATTAACATAGACAAAGATCGAACTAGAAATAAGTCATGTCATATTAATGTATAAAAGGGACTTTACAACATGCGCCTTGACGTTGTAGACCTCCTTTGACGGGTTCAGTCGGGCATGTCTCCAAAGCATTCATTCGTCGATTTGGCTCAAGAGGCGAAAGGCTCAAACTCTCTCTCTCACAACTATGAACTATTCTCTTCTATCTTCTGTACAACATCTCTTGGTCTATTCTAGCTAGCAAAATCAATGGGATGAAGAGGAATTTATAGGACTGGAGGAAGAGCTTTGGGAGCCACTTATGGTGGAGGAAAGGTCTATCCCTTTGGGAAGTTGCATTTTTGTAGGAACTAGAAATCCAAAGGGAGAAACTCGACCACATCGAGTCAAACAAAAATCCATGATTCCACTTGCGAAGCTGTTAGATCTTAGAAGCTTCGTTTCCATATTAAAAAACCTTCCAAAAGTAGCTCGGCGCAGGGGTTCTTCAGAGACAGAGCGACCACGGCACGAGGCCTAGTGCAAATCTGGCCATGGGCGTGAGGACATAACCACACCACAACACTGACCCAAAATTACATGGTTTTAAGGGTCTACTTCAGGAATGGTCCACAGATATTTTTTTCCTTGCATGTTAAGGGATGCAATGACATTCATTACGATGTATGACAATACACAAGGGTCACTATGATATTCCTCTAGTACTTGGAATAGGGAATGCAGGGACAGTGACAAAATGTTGTGTAACAAAAGCACAGTGCAGAGGCAGTGATGCGAAGGGGCTGATGAGACTTCAACAGCACAACAGGGCTGATGGGACTTCAACAAGGTAGAGGAGGCATGCTTACGTAGTGCAGTTTTGTAGCAGCACAATGGCTTCAGGAGGATAGTGCAAAGCAGCAGCCTAAGGAGCTTCAATGATGAGATGCAGCCCCACTGACTTGTCTGTCATTGGGCAGGGGTCCTTCAATTGCTTACTTCTCAGTGACTAAGTTTCAGTGCAGCAATTGGCAGCACAATGCAACAATTTGAGAGGGAGAGGTAGTACAGATGTAGCAATGGCGGTGGCAGAGTCATGGGTAGTAGTATAGAGAGCAGAAACAGCGCAGTGATGAAGGTCAATAGGCCAAGCATCAGCACAGAGACCGATGCCAGAGATCAGAGCAGTACTTCGGGGTGACTGTATTGCTAGATCACATCCCTTGCCAAGAGGGAGTGTTCAGATTTTGGGGTAGCATCGAATGTGCTCTAGCTCCCAAATTTTGTGGAGGAGCTAGAGTAAATGAGATCCAAGACCCATAAATTGTTTGGAAGAATTCCATCAGGTTTAAGAGATATTCAAATAATTAATGTTTTTAATTAAGGACTCTAAGTCCAACTTAGGAAAATTAAAAGATTAAAGTGAATTAAATTAAACATGTGATGAGAATGACTTAAGTGACGTGGATCAAACAAATTCTAATCTTAGCCATCGATTAGATATTAGATCACAGTTATTGGTTTGCCAACGAGAAAAGTATAAGAGAAGGGATTGGGGTCAATTGGAGAACACACACATTGGCAGAGCACTGAAGCTAAGCTGAAATTCTAGGGTGTGGTTTGCTAAGAATTTCAAGAAGAGTTTGCAGTGCAGCGAGGGGCAATATTGGCAAGGGGATGAACTGATCCCAGTCCAAGATTACAACAGTGGCAGAGAGGCAGCATACCAATCAATGCAGAGGCAAGCCAGAGCCACACAATCCAACAGAGGCCACGCAGAGGCATCATGAGCCACGCAGGGGTGACACAGGCCCAGTTAGGGCAGCGCAGGGGCAGCGTAAGCCCTTCAGGGTTGATGCAGGCCCTTCCAGAGCAGCGCAGAGGTTGATGCAGGCTAGGAAGGTTGACGGAGAGGGCTAAGGAGTTGCGTGGGGTTTTCGGTGGGCCAGAAAGGGCTCGAGTTCTGTAAATCCCGTTTGAGGGTGTGAATTAGCCATGTTTTCTATCTCCGAGAGAAAGAGGTATAACTACTGTAATTTTTATCTATAGGGAAAACCATGTTTGGTGCCCAGAAATTGTTGTATTCAAAATCTGCTTAATAATAAAACCCTTCAGAGCTAGTTGCGCCAGTTTTCCTACATTGGGTTTTTCCGGGGACATTTGTCCGAAAAATATGTGTCACTTTGTCATATGAGTGTGTTATTCAGTAAATGATTTGTATGTGTAGGCTTCTCTTTGTGTTTACTTTGTTGTTTTTCTGAATATTCAGATTTAATAACTTGTATGATTAATCAAGTAAGAGAAGCAAATCATTGTTTAGCAGTAGGGTTTCTTATGTTAAGAAATTTTCACAGTAACATGAATTTGAGGTTTCCTGAAATATCATAAAGGTTGGAAGTGTGAGAGAACATGGATGTAGGGTCGATGTCAGATGGAAAAGGGGAGCGTCAAGGAAGGATGGTATGCCAAAATTGTTTAGGGGAGTGGGAAAGGAGAGAATAAAGTTCTCGTCTTATATGACAGACAAAGATTCATTTCTTGCGACGGAGGAGACGACAATAAGAGTCTTTGAGGTTGGGGTAGAAGGGTTGAGAGTGGGTGAAAGCATATTGAATTTCTTGACTTGCATTTGTCATTGCACCATTTTTTCATGGGGAAAGATCCAACTTTTGGGGAGATGGAAGTAGAATGAGTGGAGTGGGGGAAAGATTTGAGTTTTGCTTCCCAAATGGGAGATGAAATACTAGTGTATTTAGTGGAAGCAAAATCAAGCAAGGATAACTGGGTCTCTGATGGGAGCATCTTGCATAGGGTAGAGAATAATATTTCAGGGTCGCCTTCGTCAAATCGAAAAGTGGTTCGGGGTGGACTCTGAGGGGAAGGATGGGGTAGAAGGGGAGGGTCAAACCGGAGAGAGAAGGAAAAAATTGCATGATCAACAAGGGGGATGGGAGAGACCGAGATATAGCGAATAAAAGGGAGCAAGTTTTGGCTAGCGAGGACATAATGAACTACACTCGCACCCCCGCCATATGGCTGACATGTGAAAAAGTGAGAGTCTGGGAAATAGGGGAGACCATTTAAAATCAACAACTCTTGTGATTCCCCTAACTGCAATAGATTCTTACCATAAACTGTAGTGAGCCCCAAAGCATCATCTGACATTCTATGAAGCCCTACTAAATCTAGATCTAGTATGAGCATTGAAGTCGCCTAGGAGGACTACTTCCCCAACGACAGAGTACTAGGTGATGTCGGTGTAGAAGTCTATAAAGGGGTCCCCATTTGAGCCATTATGGATGGAAAATGGTGAAGAGGGTGGGGGAAAGTAACCAACTACAATGTAGATGTCCCTCGAAAGAGAGACTTTGACACTAATCTGAATCCACATAAGCATGCCAAACTCATCTTCGACTACCAAATATACCTTGTTCCAGAGCGAGTCACTAACTAAACAAGCAACTCCACTTGATCCTTTGACCCCTCTCGAGCTCCTTGTCTCTTGCCTGCAAACTGAGAATGAATGGTAACCTATAATATCTGGGAGAGGTCGAACAAGGTTGGCATGAGTCTCGGTCATGAAGAGGATGTCTGTTGATTCGAGAGCATCATACAAGAGTCTCGACGATGACCAAAAAGATCCATTGTCATTCCAACAACGGATATAAATTCTTGTACCTTGTCATCTCCCCAAGCAGGCCCATCATTTAGAACCTTCAATTCAAGGTTCCCACCCAGGTGGGCAGGATTCCTAAATGACTGCCTAGAGATTCGTGATAACTGCCCATTTCCCTATCTATCGTGCTGCCATAACCTATTCTCTGGATTGTTTAAGTTCCACAACCTGTGCTCAAATGAGTTCCTCATCCAAGAAAACCCTGTTGGGAGGAGAAAAAAACTTCCACTTAGCCTTGAGGGCGCAGAGTCGAATGGATGCAGTGTGAAACCTGAGGAACAGAGTGGAGTCGTAGCCCAGCCAAGATCTGTCTAGATCTATATCGGGGAGGCTAAGGGTATCTCGAAGCAGCCTAGCCCCCACTTCCATAGGATCCAGAGAGGGGTGAGGTAAGGGGAGACCTCTCACATTGATATTCAATTCCCTCGCCCATCTAGTGTGTTCTTCGACAAGTTTTTCCTGCACCATGTCCTCAACTATTGCAAGAGGGGTAGGAGTTTTATCCTTTGGCCGAACCACTTGTGCCCAAGAATTGATGTGTCTCAGTTTCTTATTTGAAGGTGGCTTGTTGGGATCATATTTCTTTGTGCTTCCATTTAAGGTCGAAAATTTATGCATGTAATGTATCATTTGGAGGATGGCGATTTTCTTGCTCTTTGCTTTCATGTAATATCTTCTTAAGGGATAAATTATCCTGTTACACCTTTGAAACTTTGGTAGAGAGGGTATGTATTTATAAACGGAGCTTGTTGCTTTAAGTTTCTAGAAATTCCATTTTCCACGGCATTTGTTTTACTTGGGCTGTCTAGAATGAGAAATCTGACTCCATGGATTTTTCATTGGACCCAGTTTCAAGTTGTACCCCTTGACACTCAGCCACTATTACTGTAGGTTCTCGTGAATTTGGAGGCTCTGACATGAATCAAGGAATTAGTTGACGTCCATTTCTAAGTCCACCAGAGGTCCTGTAAAAATATTGCAAAGGCAAGAAATGTTACTTTGGTTGTTATACAACTGATTTGTGGTATTTGTCAAACACTTAGCATGCATCCCAAATGCACGTTGCAGCTTCCTTTCTTCCTTTCCTGGTCGATGCATCTGTTGTTGTTGTTTCTGGTCTTTACCAAGGGTTTGATGCCCTATAATAACTATGATGTAACTTTTCTTTTGTATATGGCTTGGCATTGGGGAAGAGACCTTCAACTTGAGAGAGGACCAGGATGAAAAGACGAGAGCATAAACATGGACCGACCCTGTAGAAAGCGAGGGTGTATTCCTTCCCTCTTTGAATCTCTCATACAGAAAAGTTAAAAACTCTTGACAACTGTGTATCCCTGTATAGTTCAGATGTCCACGAAAAGCCGTAATTCCAACTCTGTAACGCCACCCTCACCGTGCTGGTCTGTATGATGCGTCAAATGCAAACAACTATGGTTCTCATCGAATTCTTGCTGCGACAGGCTTTCGACTTCATATTCAGGGTTTGTTGGCTTCAGAACGGAGTGCTAGCATTGAAGTATGTACACTGCACGTCCACCAAGCTTTCCCGGCTCTGGGATGCTTTCACGTCAGGGTTCCACTGACATCGAACCATCTTGATTCCTCTATAATGTTCTGATGGACAATGTATTTTCCTGTCAATAGAGAATTATTGACAGAATCTGATAGAATGTGCCAAACAAAACATTGTTCTTAAATGACAATTCGAGGGCTCTGCTGCATGTCATTTGTACCATTCGGAAAGTTGGGAAATTCATGCGTAGAAAATCAAATGCTCTGCAAAAATAATTTCCTCCTCTGCTTCCTTGGAATCGAACTGTATACAACTTTTAACATTAAAAAAACATAATGTAAAAACCTAGTGTAAAAGATTGTTATTTAATTTTCTTTTTAAATAACAAATTTAGTATTTAGAGCTGGTAATAAAACAATTTTCCATCTTAAGTTCATACAATTGAGGCAAACAAGGGTTGAGTATTGTAAGAGTAAATATACATGCATCCACATAAGCATTTATAAGGGTTAATTCAGATCAAAGACAACTAAAATGTGCAATATATGTCATTGGGTTCAGCTTTTCTCTTGAATCAGAAACATAGTTCCAACCTGCCGATAATCGTGGATGAAAATAATGCATGGCCTTGGATTGGAAAGTTTACATAACTAGGTTCATGCACTTGTTTGAAAATTTTCTATGGAACTTTTGAGATGCTGAAGTCGAGTATGTTTCTTGAGGATATTTTTATAAATTATGTTTATAGCTCAGGGTTTAGACATATCATCTTTAAATTTTTATAATTAATTATTGCAAATAAAATCTTAATTAGAATAGAAAAAAATATAATGAGTAAACTCACAAATTTATGTAGACATTTTTATTTTGAAAACTTAATATAGAAAAATTAGTAATTTGTTTTAAGTATTACATTATAATATATATCTTAGGGCATACATGAGCTGTCAATCTAACCATAGTTCCTTAACTAAAGCTACAAAACCATTATGTCTCATAAAAGCTGTTTTTAGCAAAATGTGAACTGAAAACTCACCAAAAGATGCGAAACAATGGACCCCTCACCAAGGAGGCTAGTAGCTGCCCCTAAGACCCCCTCATGTTCGTGATGCATATAAGCCATGCAAAAAAATATAACATATACTATATACCCAACAATGTAGGCACTTTGTGATCAAAATATTTATGTCAACAACATGGAAAGCTACACAAAGAAAGTTGTGAAAAGTAATAGAATTGTGGAAGTTGTAAATTACTTTTCAGTTACTTATAATTTTAGAAAAAAACAAAATAAATATATAAAAATCTTTATAAAACCTATCATAGAAAAAAAAAAAACTAAAAATTTAGATCCAAATTAAAAAATTGGAAATGAAATGCATAGCCAAAAAACTAAAAATATGAGTCAGAATTAAAAATTGGAAAATGAATGGAAAAAAATACATGATGAAAGTTGATTGAAATTGGAAACTAGTGAATTTACACAAGTCACAGATACAAAAGCCACTTTCTTCCAAAATATCTGAATTAATACAAACTTGCCAAATGCCTACCATGAACTAGTTATTGCTCTTGATATTCATATATATAAACTTCAGAGGTAAGAAAGTTGAAATGTTTATTTTAAATATCACATCTCATAAGTGTTTATTCTCGGTTATTATTCTCTACTGTGATTTCTTGAGTTCATTCACGACACATCTATCCCATGAGTTGCTTGAGTTCTTTCATTAGATTATCTGCTTATTTTACTTCAGGGGTACAAAGTAACGACAAGGAGTGGGGAATGTGAAATGTAATTAAGTGAAATATATGAAATTTTAGTTTCTATATATATCTTTTAAAGAATGTAATAGAAGGTTAAATTTAAAAGAAAGTTACACTAACATAAGTAACACTAACATAATTGTCCCATAATAATGACATAGTAATGATGGTATCATTCCTCTTCCTACTCCTTCTCGTCCTATGCTTTACTATGACATTTGAAGTGGAGAAAGTACCAAGTGGGATAAGAATCAACAAATGAAAAATATAAAGAGAGAGAAAATGAATGAAAATAAACCATTCACACTCGAAGCATACAAAATGGATTCATGAATTCCCTCATACATTGGATCAAATACTCGCTAGATGCAGGTGGGATGCACCTTCATTATTTGGCAAGGGTTTCGATCTTCATATGTATAGTGCTAAAGAAAGGCCAACATAAAAAAATGTTGACAATGTGAGTATATAAACACATGCATACACAAGAATAAATCCATCTTAGCCCCCCGAGATCTATTCAACGTCATAAGGTTTGCTACTTATTCATTTGCCTTTCTTCTCGGTACTTAATAAGCGACTAAGATGGATCTATACTAGTCGGTATGACAAGGAGCAATAAATGAAAAAAAGTGGAAACAAAGATCGGTATATTATAATAAGGGTGGTCTAACACATGAATTTTAAGCAGAACCTCATTAATAGTTAGGTCAAAAACTAAATAAGTTGTTGTGTCGAGTGAAGGGGAGTCAAATATGCAAAGGGCTGATGCACAAAATAAGCATTGTGAAAGTCACATATTTTAAACAAAATGTTAGATTAAGCGATGAATGTAGCCTTCTGGCGAGGTCAATTTACCATAAAGTTAAGCTTACTTGGATGGGAGATGTAGTGCCTGGCCTTGTAGTGAAAGAAGTTGCCAACTATTACAGAAAGGAACTAGTCTACATGTAGGTACAACATCATGTCTATTAGAAAGATAAATGTATACGTTTGAGGAAGGCGAACCATTTATTATCTCAATTAATGAATCACGGTTGTACAAGCTTAAGCATGTGATGTAATATGCAACCATATCACTTTAATAGTAGAAATCATTTAGCAAGTAAACTAGTATCAACCACAACATGCGATCAAAATTTTCGAGACAACTTTGTTGTACAAGATTTCACACATGATGGACATAGTAAGTGAAACAATGGTAACTTGAAACATGTTCATGTGAGAAAGGGGATGGTCATAGTCAAAAAGCGAAGGGGAAGATAAACGGTATACACAATGTGTACAAGTTTTGGAAAAACTAACAAAAGAAAGAATGAAATTCACTAATGTCCACAAATGACCAAAACAAATCAATCGACGGAATGCACAACAAGCCAATAGTAGTAGCGGCAAGTTTCAAAATCCTAGATACAAAGATAAAGTTTAAATAAAAAAGAGGTACAAAGGGGTAACTCATGAGGTCAATCCTAGGCAATCGATCGAAGTTGATCTGAGAAAATAAAAATTAATCCACGATAGAGTGAGAGGAGAAGCCAAAACCATCGCCTTGTGAAGGCACCGGAAGCGGGGAACCTGGGGGATGTCTTCTAACAATGGACCATGAAACAGTGCAAGCCACACAATAAACGGAATGAATAAACATGATCAATGTTCCGGATATACCTTGACTAAAACAAAGAATCAAAATTAAAACCAACGATCTAATTTGTGCTTCAACGGTTACTAACAGCGAAAATATCCATGTATTAGGAAGATAATTTCAAAAATCCTAGATTATAGGACTCATTTACTGACACACTTAAATTAATAACCTAATAAATAGGTCTAGATAGATCTTAATCCTAGCTTGGATAATTACTATAAACAATTAATATTTTCCACGAATGGGAAATGGAACGGATTGAAAACAAGAATGGGATGAGAAATGGGGCTAAAAAGTTTCAAAGGATAAGAAATGTGATAAGGGTGATGCTCTTGCAAATCGATTCCAAACACCAAAACTCTAATGGACAAATTCCATATCAAGACGGGAATGGGAGCAAGAAAAAGACAATAAGTGTCTACAATTCGGGTTACAAATACTGTACTTACGATTCGATACACCACCCACTAATTCAAGTTCTATTGTTGCTAGCTCAAACTCCGGTTTAAGCGAAGCAATTGTTTTAAATCGGCACTTGATTACACATTATTTTATTGATAAAGAAGATAGATTGAAAGAAAAAATTATCATAAAAAGAATTTTGAATTAGTTTTCTTTAGACTTTCCGTATCCACAAAGCAGGTGCCACTTTCAAGTGAAAAATTAAAATAATTGTTTTGAAAATTAATTCCTTTGGACTTGAAAATAGAAACACAGTGCCACTTCAATGAGAGAAAGAGATAATTATTCTATTAAACCATAGGCGGCTATGAATGAATGATTTACGCACAACATTTATTCGGGTTAGAGTTATTAATGTGGAAAAGTACCCTTGTAACATGTTGGCTTACAAATCACCAGATAAAAGATACTCCACACGTGTTGACACTAAAACTAGCTAAAAATCACCAAGATGAAGAAATCAATTCAATTGAACCTTCAATCATTGGAGTAGCTGTAACGTCTTCATCACCGCCGGTGTCATGTCGTCATTCTACTTGTCCAAAGGTAAGAACTCTTGATGGTGGAGAAACGGTATCTACCCAAGATGACTTAAACTCACTCAATATTCACAAGACATAATATTCTATTCTATTACTGGTATAGAAGAACAGCTTACAAATGGAGAGAAACTTCCATATCCACCAATTCTTGAGATGGACGAATTTGCGCAATGGAGGGACGTATAATAGACTCGACATCGCTAACTCATTTTGCGAGGAGCCTATGAAATCATGGCTAGAGCCCTTAATGAAAATATTGGTATTCTAGGCTACAACATTGATCCATAGGTAATTTGATCTCTACTTCTCAACACTCTTCTCGTGAGAGTGAATTGAATTTCTTGAACTCTCAATAGTTTTTCTGTAAGCAAATAGGCAAAATATTCGGCCTGGCCAATTTAGGAATTATATCTGCAGACTGAGGATGATGCGATATGGCAGACCAGACCCATTACATAACCTGTACACTATATTAATTTTCTGTAACAAAACTTTCTTCTATTCGGCGATAATCATAGCACTTCTTTCTGGTTTGCTCTCAATCGTTTCATTCATAAATCGGTGAACATAAAAAATAATGATACAGACAATGAGGTCAAGAGTGTAGCCATTGAAAGCAAAATGTCAAGGGTCAAGGTATAAGTGTGGGGCGTCGGCGTCAAGAGGTTGCTGCTGGCGTCAAGAGGTGTTGTCGGCGCCAAACAGAGGTAAAGCAGTGAAGTGCCAGCGCAAGCGCTAAAGAGCCGGTTAAGCGATAGTACATAAATGAACTGACAAAAATCATCCTGCATGTGGGAAGCATGGTAGGATTCATGGAGACAGAAATGAAAGAAGTGCGTAATATGTTTCACAGGACGAGAGAGGCGAGCCCCGGAACACCGCAGGCGGCGTGAAGCGGAATATATCAGACAATGTTCAGTTGTAACCACTTGCCATCATTACGGTGCAATCATCACCAGAACTGCCAGACGCAGTTTACGTTTGAAATATAGTTAACTGGTTATGAAATGACATGAGCAGCCACATGGGCTGATCGTTCGTTTACATGGTATACAGCTTGAAGGTTGGGAGTGCTTCAGGTTGGAGTCCATGTTTCTGAAATGGTTTGGATATTCTGCATAGTAGCCGTTAGTTCTGTCCAAGTGGCGTGAGTTTTCCGGTGAATCCCTGTCGTGAATCGACATGTTTCAATTCACCTAGGGATTACTTTACCAGGGTTAACATCAGTTACGACTTACATCAAGTATAGATTTACCATTCCAAGGAGTGTTCTTTATGGTTTCATTAAGGTCAGAAGGTAAAGAGTACGAATTGCAGCCGTTCGTTTCATTAACGTATGTTATGGGGTTTTTTTCTCGACATCCTTAACCTAATATTCTATTGTCGTACACCTGTGGGCTAAGAAATTATAGTATTTTATAATGGATCTACTTATCAATCACATTCTCCTTTTCGACATCGTATGTCGCCGTTGTCTGGCAGTAAATATGGAAGACTCGTCTATCTCGATGAACTGATGGGGAGGATGTCAATACACACTCCTACATGCTGGTAAAGGTGGCAAACTGGATGTTTGTCATATTCATTGTAAAACAGATTCGCTTCATTCTGTTATGTGCTCTCTTGATCCTTACAAGATAAAGGTTTGAAATGGCCATGGATTCACGATCTACATTGAATGTTTGTAGGCCACAAATAAAAATTCTTCGCTTGCACAATCCACAACGGATAATTTGTCTCGTCTGAGGGACACCTTATGAGTTTCGATATGATATCAGCAGAGGGCTGAAGTTTATGACTTCGCCTGCCTACAGACAATGAGAAGATGGCCAATCAATCAATTTGATTCAGCGGTTATCCCAGGTATGGTCTAAACTCGTGGATACCTTCCTAAGATCAACAAGTTGTATAATGGCTAGTGGAGATTTATTTATGAGTGGAGGATATGAGCGTAGAGAACCAACTGTATGCAGGTCGCCTGCATCGCATAAGTGGTATATAATCTTTAACCCCCTTTAGGATGTCAAACGGCTTACGGATTAAGCAATACTTTGCCCACCTCACTCTGACTATGACAATTTACTACTATAGGCAACAACATAGGAACTTGTCGCTTTGTCAATCCAAAATGCATGGGGACATTTTGATAAGTCGCCGTACACCGGATTTTGTAAACTCTTCCTTCGCTGGTGGTCTAATGGTTTTCGATCCGAGTGGGGAGACAGGGACACCATCGCATGATGACTATCGCATCCCCTTTCATACCACTCATGCCGTGAAACTTGCCACCATGCCATTGTAAGAAAGGCTGGTGGTTTCTAATGTTTTATTGCCGACATCAGTACCGAGAATATTAAAAGCATATGGACAGACTGGTTGGATATGCAAAGGCCTAGAAAAAATTGACTCTTGTTTTGTGTGTAAGCAACCTTTTTCCTTCAATCCCCTCATTTATTTGGAATTGTTGGGTCCGGGGCACTGGTGCCTTCTTTACTGTGAGAACTCCTCTATCATCAATTATCTACAAATAATTTTTGAGGTCGTGAGATTGGGGATATTCGCTTGGTGGGTTAGTTTAGACTAAAATTTTCGGGGCGTTTATCAGGGGTAGGGGATAAGACATGACTGATATATGTTTTAAATGACAGCTCATTTTCCCATGTTACCTAGCAGGTGTTGATATCCTTTAGTTTTCCATTCGCCACGGTGATATTCGCATACCGCTGACGTAGGTGAGGCTATTTCTCGCCACTTTGGCTGGAAGTATATCACTTTTCTCAAGCACACCGTGGCTGAACTAGCCTCAAAATTCACACAGTCGGCCCTCATCCTCCCATTGCGATTAGCCATGCTTCGCCTAACGAACCATCAATATCGGTGAGGTCGCATCCGCCATAAAAACCAACCATTTCATCTCGAGGTCTTCTTCAAGTTCCCACCTCTCTGAAATTTCATGATATTCGGCCACCTTGGCATCAGATAGGTTCCCATAAATAACCGGAAATTTCCAATCATCAAATAATGATTTCGTTTTCAATATTCGGGTTGGGGAGGGCTAAATTCGTGGCCCTTAGGATTTTTTTTGGCAATTAGACCTATGTTTGATCTTTCTTCAGAAACTATGGCGCCGCTTCTATAGAAATTATTCTTTACCGTGACAGGTACCTAGACAGAATTGCCACATCGATACGAGGGGCTAATCAGAGGTTCGCTACCCTATGGGATTCCTAGCGGGCATATTTCGTTGCCGCTTTTGGCGGGATTCACATAGACAATTTGTTGCTCCAGCATTCGTTAATGTATATGTGCCATATATAAACAAGTTACTGTGAGAAATGGATCAATGCTGGATCAAGCATAACCAATTGATCATTGGAGGTTACTTAAATTTTACTCGTAAGGGAGATGAAATATGGGAATGGTAGGAATACCGCTGACATCATCGGGGATTTTTTTCATGATAATCATCTTATATACATTAAACTCCTGTAGATCAAACTCACCTGGTTCATTTGTTTTAATGGGTGTCGAAGTTCATTACAAGAGACTTGGATGTATCATTGATTTAGGAGGATTTACCTGCTTTTGGGAAAGTTAAAGACCAGGAGGATATGCTTGTCTCAGATCAATCGCCTACAATATTATAATGGAACTTTCGAGAATACTAGGTTAATCTACCAAATTTAATCGCGTGGTCAACCATCCTCATTTCAACATCATGGTTAGGCTTTAAGGAGCACATAGGATGATATAATTTCATCCAAGATACATCCATTTATCTCTTTGAGGCTACTCAAACAAAAAGTTCGACATGGAAAAAGGGACAAAAAAAGGAGGTTAGCGAAAGATTAGTAGATAATAAATACTAAAATTTCTCCAAGATTACAGAGGGATATTGAAGAGGGATCCATTCGAAGGAAATAAGGGAAAGAATTATAGCATGGATTCTTTGAGAAGAATAACACTAACACAAGAATTGACCCTGGAGGCTAAAAAGCCGTGCCATTTGTTGTGTTGAGGGGTACGTAGTAACAGACGGTTATTTCACTCATGCTAATGGAAGGAAGCCCAAAATGCTATATGGAATATTTACAGAGGGAAGGGTATACTACCAATTTGAGAAGATACAAATGACTAATGTAAAACATCTCAATCCTCTTCAAGGGAATGAGGATCCTTTCATACTGAACAATCAGGTCAGCTAAATGATTACCCATTGATGTTCTCACGAAGATAGAAAACTATAGCAAATACTTCGAGGAGGTAGAGGGGAGTTCTTGAGTCACTTTCAAAGGACAAGACCGACCGACAGGACCCTGCATTTCTTATTCATTTTTTCTCACATATTTTTAAAGGACTTGCAATTGCAAAATGTATAAGATATCAAAAGGGAAGGGAGAATATGGGGGGTGATTAAGTCAACATTCAGAGTTCCCAATTCCAAAGAAGAAAAGGTTCTAAAACTTTTCAGGATTATAGGCCCATTTCTTATGCAACACTTTATATAAAATAACATCCAAAATGACGGCTATGCAAAATAAAAGATTCTTATCCATTCATATTTATGGTGTGTTCGGCTTTAAACAATCGCCCTATACATGATACAGCGCACACCGTGGCAAACTGCGTACACGATACAAGGTGCAGGAAAAAAGAAGCAACAATGATGAAGATAGACCTGCAGCAAGGCATATGACCGTATTTTGGATTGAGCTTTCGTAGATGGTCCTAACAAGATTGGGATGCACTAGAGACAATAGAGTGATCATGGGATGTATCTCAAGTACACATCGATGGCCATTCTCATTAGTCGGTAAGGCTCGCTTTTAGACTCAGCAGATCTCGCCATGATGCGCTCTTCGTCCTTTTCACCATCATGGATTCCCCAAGATCGTTTACTAAGGCAAATGATGAAGGAGATTGGCATTAATATACGTACAGAAGGAGATAACCTACGTACTGCTTGTTGATGATGTACACATTTGCATGATGACCGATTGTTGGAAGATTACATTTATTTTTCAAAAACTTCGATAGCTACTGATGGTCACAACAGAGAAATTTTCTGCTATAGCTTTGAAGGAGACATCAATTTATTGAATGAGAAGTATATTTTTAATTTTAAAACCAAGCTACTTAAAGGTTCAATATATCTAGGTTTATTCAAACTATGTTTATACTTTCAAGAGGATCACAATGGTTAATTGACAAATACAAAAAGCGGATATTGGTCAACAAATGGTTATCAAAAGGTGTTTGTTTTAATCCAAGCAAAGATACAATAGCTCACCATATACCTGGCACATCTATAAGATTCCCAAGAGTATTCTCCATAGATTGTACTTCTATGTCCAATTTCTCCTGAATGGAATTAAGGGAGAAAGAAATACCATCATAGGATCTTCTCACTTAAGCAAAGGAAAGAGGGGGTTGGGGGATAATTTAACATGAAATATTTGGGAAGTTCTATCGATGAAATCTCATGGAGATGTATGCACTTGTATGACTTCATATCATAAAAATATCTTAGAAATCAAGATCTAGAGGAGGTATACTTCATAGGATGGAGACAAATTAACAAGGACAAATTTGAAGGATTTAATAAACTGTACAGACTTCATCAAACAACTAAAGTAGGCATTTGAAGGGACATAAGAGGCTACTAGGGGAAGTTAATATAAGAGGATGTCTCGATGTTTTCCATAAGTGATCAACTAAGGACTTACTACATGCTAAGGGCATTTTTCTCCCCAAGCCTGTCATACAACAATGAGAAGAAGATATTTATGGAAAGCCCATAGACATGGGACTAGTAGGCTATGAGTTACATAATGGAAGACATATATGGATATTATGGAAGGCATGGGATGGGTGGTGCCATATTGGATGGAGAGCATGTGGATCACATGGGGGGGGAAGCTGGTACAAGGGACAAATCAACACAAAAGAAACATAAGTATGATGACATGATCAACCAACATTGTGATTTAATAACTAAATGTTGTCGGTAGTCATCGAAGGAGATAACACAAAAAGATTATCATTTCTTCTCAGGTATTAACAAAAAATTTAACATGGACAAACTTATGAAAAGTGGGGAAGATAAGTCCTGAATTTGCTTCTATTTATGGACGCCTAAAGATGACAACCTACATATATTTTAGAGAATTGTGTTTTCAAGACAAGAAGTCATTGTTCTATTATGTACCATTCTTAATTTTAATCCTAATTTTACATATTAGTCCCTCTATGAATGCTCCCAATGGTGGCTCTCAAAAGGTAATACTAATTAACCATACCCTTATTTTACATTGAAAATATGGATACAGGAAATCGAATCACTTTTTGAGGTAAGGCAAACATTACCAATGGAGATAGTGACATACATTGTGTAGACTTGGGAAGAGTCGGAGTCAACAAACCCACAAGAGATTCTATCCATAAGATTTCATCCACATGAGCAATATCCTCATGTGTTTTTTGATGAGCCTAGTGTATGTAATGGAATCAATAAGATTAACCCATCATACCACTACAAGACACATTTCTTTGAGGACGTAGAACAAACACTTAGGCAAAGACAATTAGCTTTGTGGGGACTTTATGGTTTTCCAAATCGCCATACATTGATAATATATGGATTTTTGGTGACTGCATCCTGTTAGATTATCTAAACAATAAAAATCATATAGCCCCTATTCATTTGTCCTCATGGTTAACAGATAAAATCAGCTTTGATAATCCTTCTACATCATAAATTTTCACAGATATCTATAGAGAGAAAACACAACGGGTAAAATTTTAACAGTTATCAAGAAGGGTTCACTCAAGGGGAGATGCATTATGAACTTGTTGATGCGTATGTATAGATAAATATGTGTATTGTCAATATCAATTGAACATTTATGTGCAAATGAAGTAAAAAGGACTTCAAAAGAATGGGGGAGACAATTACACGCTTATGGACTACAAGGATCTCCCAACTGAGAAAGGAGAATAGCAAGACGTTAAAAGGAAGAGGTAACTAATTTTAGTTTATATAACACAACCAAGCAATGCATTAAAGTAAGAAGTATGGTAAGTTTTGGTTTCTGGGTTTGGAACAAGGATGTAAGAACAAAATGACTTAAAGAAGATGATAAAATGGGAAGAATAACTGCAATGTATCAAGACTCAACAAAATGATCTGAATTAAAGGGATTTTGATAGAAAAAGAATTGACTTGTACCGTACATGAATATAAACCAATTGATTTTTCTCGCTTTGTAAAAAACATAGTTGGATGTTTTGTCAACACATAATTGGCTAGGAAAGCTATAAAGAAACTTTCCCACTATGGAGTGAAATAATGTTTGCAACTTGCCCACCCAATCTCATAAAGAAAACCTTTTGAAATAGTTGTTGGTATTTGATAGTTGTTAGTATTTGAGAGGAATAACATTTTTCTCTCCATTACAGAACTAAACATGTATTTCTTATTACAGAATTTATGATATCTATTCTTCATAAATTTGAAATGGGTAAATATTAAAACATTGCAATGCTATATTTTATTGAGGGTTCAAGTATATGACAATTGCTGCACAGTATTTTATTGCGTTTAGTAAGACACCAAATATTGATATATGAGATATCAATTCTAAATCTAGATAATGGATAGAAATCATTATTTAAAAAAAAAAAAAACTAGATAGGAAGCAATAACATTTTGGAGATTGTTATAAGATGTATATGTGCTGGGAAAAAATATGACAAAGTGATAGAAGAGTTATAATACCATTTTAAAGCAGGTTAGTCGCTGTTATAACATTCAGAATGATGTTGAGAGATTTTCCTCTCCCTTCTAAGAGTTGGTTCTGTTGTGAATTTCTTCCATCCATGGTTTGCCCAAATGTATTTCGTTTAAAAAACTGTTAATGAAAATAATCATTCACCACACAGAAAAAGCCTGAATAATTTTTTTTTTAAATAGCAGATCATTCATTTAGCATTACATTCATAAAACATGTAAGGAAAATTTATCAAACTGTTCATGCAGCTGGGAGTACACCAACAGTACATGCATTAATTTCTGAAAATACAAAGTACTAATTTTTTTAAAATAGCAAATCATTCATATAGCATTACATTCATAAAACTCATAAAACATGTAAGGAAAATTTATCAAACTGTTCATGCAGCTGGGAGTACACCAACAGTACATGCATTAATTTCTGAAAATACAAAGTACTAATTTTTTTAAAATAGCAAATCATTCATATAGCATTACATTCATAAAACTCATAAAACATGTAAGGAAAATTTATCAAACTGTTCATGCAGCTGGGAGTACACCAACAGTACATGCATTAATTTCTGAAAATACAAAGTACTAATTTTTTAAAATTAATTTTATCATAGCAAAGCTTGAAGCAAGAAAGGACGCTTTGAGAAGAACTTAACTACCACCAATGCCAGGTACAAAGATACTGATTCTAAACGGTTAGTGAAAGATCAGCCTTTGTTGGTTGAAATACCTGAAATGCCCTTCGCTGCTTAAAGTGAAAGATTCGCTGCTTTTGCTTATTGTGCACTAGGCATCTATACATTAATTTTCTGAGCGCAAACCTTGAAGCAAGAAAGGCTTTTAAAGAAAGAAGAAATTAGAAAATAAAATGAAGAACATTAATTTTCTGAACGCAAACCTTGAAGCAAGAAAGGCTTTTAAAGAAAGAAGAAATTAGAAAACATGATAAAGAACATTAATTTTCTGAACGCAAACCTTGAAGCAAGAAAGGCTTTTAAAGAAAGAAGAAATTAGAAAATAAAAATTACCGTCAATGACCTGAACGAAGATATTGATTGAAGAAGGTTAAAGCGAAAGTTCAGCATTTTGTTTCTTGGAAATAGCCCTTAACTGCATTAGTTTTTCGCCTAAATTGCCCTGCGTTGCTGTTGTAACAAACATTTAATCTATCTCCATCAAAATTGCTTGGCGTCTTAAGCATATTGATTGAAGAAGGTTAAAGCGAAAGGTCAGCATTTTGTTTCTTTGAAATAGCCCTTAACTGTATTAGTTTTTCGCCTAAATTGCCCTGCGTTGCTGTTGCAACAAACATTTAATCTATCTCCATCAAAATTGATTGGCGTCTTAAACATATTGATTGAAGAAGGTTAAAGCGAAAGGTCAGCATTTTGTTTCTTTGAAATAGCCCTTAACTGTATTAGTTTTTTTGCCTAAATTGCCCTGCGTTGTTGTTGTAACAAACATTTAATCTATCTCCATCAAAATTGCTTGGCGTCTTAAGCATATTGATTGAAGAAGGTTAAAGAGAAAGGTCAGCATTCTGTTTCTTTGAAATAGCCCTTCACTGTATTTGTTTTTCGCCTAAATTGCCCTGCATTGCTGTTGTAACAAACATTTAATCTATCTCCCTTAAAATTGCTTGGCGTCTTAAGCATATTATTTAATCTATCTCCATCAAAATGACTTGGCGTCTTAAGCATATTATTTAATCTATCTCCATCAAAATTGTTTGGCGTCTTAAGCATATTGATTGAAGAAGGTTTAAGCGAAAAAGTCAGCATTTTGTTTCTTTGATCTTTGAAATAGCCCTTACCTGTAATAGTTTTTCGCCTAAATTGCCCTGCGTTGCTGTTGTAGCAAACATTTAATCTATCTCTATCAAAATTGCATGGCGTCTTTCACTGCTTAAGCCATCTGATTCCGCCTGGCACGTATTAAGCATATTGATTGAAGAAGGTCTAAGCGAAAAGTCGGCATTTTGTTTCTTTGAAATAGCCCTTACCTGTATTAGTTTTTCGCCTAACTTGCCCTGCGTTGCTGTTGTAGCAAACATTTAATCTATCTCTATCAAAATTGCTGCTGTTGTGGCAAACATTTAATCTATCTCTATCAAAACTGCATGGCGTCATTCACTGCGTAAGCCATCTGACTCAACCCGCCTGCCATATAAACGTGATAATGCTTTCAATGAGAGTTGAACTCATGACCTCCCGCTTACTAAACGGGTGCTCTAACCAACTGAGCTATGAAAGCAGACAACAATTTTTACGAATTTATGTAATACGTTTTATTGCATATTATATATATAGATATGCTACTTTAATTGTGTTGCTGCTGGTGTTTTTCCGTGGAAACGGTGAAAACGTAGCTAAAATATTCAGTACAGCGAATGGTGACGTTCAATCATTATAATGCCTCTTCTTCTTACTCGTGTTCTTTTGGTTTCTATTTTTCCATGTAAAAACTTTAAATTATATAGACTGGTAGTTAAATGTTACATATCTATATATATTTTTTAATTTATGTAATATTTATTTAACGGTTTATGTAATTTAATGTTTTCATATGGAAAAATAAAAACTAAACTCATTTAACCAATTCAAAAAAACACAACCTCTATATTTAAAAAAAAAGAAAATCATATCTATGTTTTTTAAGAATTTTGTGATACATGCATCATTTGATTGATATTAAAATTCAAAGTTTGTTTAATTTTGTAATTTTTTAAAAATTGAAAATATGTTTAATTTAGAGATTATTAGTGATTTATTTGTACAATTTTTAAATATATACATTGGAATTGGCAAAAGATTAGATGTAAATCTAAAGATGAATTAAACTTTATTTATTTATTTTTGGAATATTATTTTAGTTAACCAAAGGTTTATTATTGATGGAGGAGAAGTTGGCTCTAAATTTGAATTCATTAAGTACATTATTTCTTTTTGTAGATTCTAATGATCTTTATTCATTATGTCTCTTCACACCAACAAAAGGGTTTTAAACCATGATAATTTTCATAGAATGGAAAAGAAGTAAGGTTGTATCTACATCACAAACTTTATATGGAAGGTTGGGAATTTAAGCCATTGTTGGTTGCCTTGATTGGTCAATGCACTACAATATTAAAGCTACCTCTAGGGGTTTCTTCTTTAATGGTCACCATCCTCTTAGTGTTGAAAATGCAGCAAGAAAATCTAGTTTTGACTTTGCCTTGCTAAAACTAGATTAAAATTCAAATTTCAATTTTAGCATAATACTTGGAGGCTAGTTTTGACTTTGCCTTGCTAAAACTAGATTAAAATTCGAATTTCAATTTTAGCATAATACTTGGAGGTAGTTAATTGATGTGACATGGCTCTTGCCACCCAGTTAACTCAGTTAATTCGAGTTGGAGACACTTGAGTTCACTTCAGTGTGATTGATTGCTAATTTCTAGCAATCTATTTAAGTTAAGTTGAGTTATTGTTAGTTAAATTAGTTCCAACTGTTGGAGAACCTAGTGGAAGGTCAAGTTGTGCAATGTAACTTTAATCACACTCACTAGTCATCCAGTTAACTAATCAATTGGCCCAAAATAACTGATGCATGCAGAGAATTCGAGTTAACCAGTTGAGATTGGAGTTCAAGGGTAGTGTACTATCATTTGCAAACTAATCCAAGTTGTACAGGTGGTGCGTGCAGTCAAAGAATGGGCCTATAGGAATTGTGCAATCCAATTGAGGAATTTCCCTAAAAATAGGGGATAATTCCTCAATAAACAATGCAAGGAAATAGGAGCTTGGAGGCTTGAAAATTTGGCTAAGTATTGGTCAGGATCAATCAGTCAGGAAAAGGGTAGAAGATATAGGTGTAGGTTTTTCTCAAGCTTGAGCAAACATATTGACGCAGTCACTCCACTGAAAGTCAACACACTCTCGTTTCTTTTGTTACCCTCGTTCCATGTGGTCCTCTTTCGCTCTCTCGCAATGTTATTTATCAATTTTGGGAAAATTGATAAATAAATATAAATGCATCTTTTATAATGTTATGTTATAATCCCGACTTATATATATACATACTCCAACTATGATTCACCATATAATCAACTTTCTCCCTTCTAAGTAATACAGTGAGCCGACGGGATATTTTATCAACAGTTTATAACAATTACCTTTGTAATGGCATGTGGTTCCGGCCCCACCTATATCCTGTGGACCAATCAACGTGGGCGTCGTACTTGACTAAATATCGTGCGTCTCTGTCGAACTAGGATCGTCCGATGACCTCCTTTCGAATCAACGGTTTGTATACATTCCGCTGCGTGTCCCACGGCGGTTCTTTAACGCGCGAAATGGTGGTTTTGCCGCATATCCCATCCTCCACGTGTCATCTTCTCAGTGGAATCCCTCCACGACCCAGCGATACCGCCTTCGTGCCAAAGGTGGTGCGGAATGGGGGAAATCCACTTTAGTAAATCTGCTTCCGGTTTTCTACAGTGCGCAACTGTGGTTCGCGTCGGGGTTATCTTCCTTCGTATGTCTTAACTCTGGGTTTCGACTCGGTTAAGAACAAAAATCAAAGGCAACTTTCTTTGTAAATCGAGGTTCTGCTACCATTAAACAAATTGAATGACCACAGTTCCAAGGCTTTTCTCCTTGAGTAAATTGAGGTAACCATAGCCTGGGCATACAGAATCTATACCAAGGTCTGTTCCGTGATTACAATTACACAGAGTTTTACCACTTCGCAATTAAACAACCCCTTGACAATTTATGATTCGATACGATTCTAAGGAAATGCACATAGAAATCATTTAATTGGAAGCAACGCTGGATACACAGTTGGATTACAGAAAATCCTCTGCTCTTCTCCCCTCCTACATCCGAAGAATACAATTATATACATAAACCTATGACTCTTCGGTTCTCTAGTGAGGACCGGTTGGAAAACCAACAGTTTAATTACCATAATTCAAATAACTGAACTAACTATTCGACTTCCCCACAAATCCTGAATAAAGAAGTTCAATAAAATAATACCGAGGTATTGACGACTGTCATATAATTTGATGAATTTCGAACCCTCAATAGCCACAACATGTGGACAAGACTCCTACATTGCTGACTATTGCCTAATGCCCCTGCATCAGAGACTCCCGAGGGCAATTTTTTTCATGGGCTCCTATCCATGAGCTCCTCCACTGATCTGCCTATCTTCTGCAGCATTTCTTCAGTCATCCAAGTGGCATCTTCTTCTAGTTTATCCTTCCATTTGATCAAGTACTGATAGTACTCCTGTCCTCTGGTCTTCCTGAATGGTCTTTTATCCAATATCTTTTCTGGTTGCAATGGTTGTGCTGGAGGTAGATTCTCTTTCCACTAATCACAAATTCTCATAAATTTATTCCCTCTCGTACCATCATCCTCATACTTATACAAATCTGCAACATTAAAAATGGGAGATATTCCAACATCAGGTGGAAATTCAATCTCATAAGCATTTGCAGAAAACTTTCTAAGTATCTTGCATGGCCCAATCTTTTTGAACTTCAATTTATTATACTGCTTCTTTGGAAACCTCTCCTTCCTCAAGTGTGCCAAAACCAAGTCTCCTACTTCAAAGTGAACTTCTTTTCTACTCAAGTCTGCTCTGCTTTTGTATTTGATGCTGCTACCTTGTAATTGTTGTTTCACTTGTTCATGTATGGCCTGGATCTCTGAAGCAAACTCCTCACCATCTGCACTCCTTAGCTCTACTCTTCCCAGATTTCTTAACTCTGATATTCCTCTGGGGTGCATTCCATAAACAATATGGAATGGACTCTGCCCTGTGCTCCTGTTTTGTGAATCATTATATGCATATTCTGCCTGAGGAAAAATATGATCCCACTGCTTGGGATGTTCTCCTGCAACACTCCTCAACAAATTTCCCAAACTCCTATTCACTACCTCAGTTTGTCCATCAGTCTGGGGATGATAAGCTGAGCTGAAACTCAGTTTAGTGCCAAGTTTCTTCCATAGTGTCCTCCAAAAATGACCCACAAATCTGGTGTCTCTGTCTAAAACAATACTCTTGGGCAACCCATGCAATCTAACAACTTCTTTGAAAAACAAGTTAGCAACATGGGTGGCATCATTAGTTTTATAGCATGAAATAAAATGTGCCATTTTGGAGAATCTGTCTACCACAACAAAGACTGCATCATTCCCTCTCTGAGTCTTGGGTAATCCTAGAACAAAATCTATACTCACCATGTCCCAAGGCCTGTCTGGAATAGGCAAGGGAGTATACAATCCTGCATTCTGGCTCCTTCCTTTGGCATATTGACAAATCTTGCACTTCTTCACGAACTTGTCCACTTCTGTTCTCATCTTGGGCCAGAAATAAAAGTGACTCAGCTGCTCATAAGTCTTGTCAGTACCAAAGTTTCCAGCAAGTCCACCACTATGTTTCTCCTTAATCAAATTTTCTCTCATGGAACATTTTGGTACACACAGTTGGTTTTTTCTAAATAACAAGTCCTCCTGCAGGAAATAGTCCAGCCACTGACTTCTATCTGTCAAAACAGGGTTACTACATGCCTCAAATGCTTCTCTAAAATCTGGATCTGTTTTATATAATTCTTTGAGAAAATCGAATCCTGCAACTTTAAAATTAGTCTCTTGAACAAGCAAATGTCTCCTACTCAAAGCATCAGTTACTTTATTGGCTTGGCCACTTATATGTTTCAAAACAAAATTAAAACTTTGGAGATACTAACCCATTTAGCATGCTTATGCTTCAACTTGGGCTGTTGTACAATATACTGCAAAGCATGATTGTCAGAATACAATACAAACTCCCTGGACATCAAATAATGTCTCCACTTCTTCAGTGCTTGAACAATTGCATAGAATTCCTTCTCATAAGAGGAATACTTTCTCCTGGTATCATTCAACTTCTCACTGAAATAGGCTACAGGCCTATCATCCTGACTCAAAACAGCTCCAATGGCCTCCCCACTGGTATCACATTTTACTTGAAATGGTTTGGTGAAATCAGGCAGAATTAAAACAGGCTTCTCTGTTATCTTTTGCTTTAAAACTTTAAAATTTCTCTCTGCTTCAGCAGTCCACTTAAATGGTTGTTTTCTCTTCTTTATGGTCTCAATTATGGGCGCATTAATCTTACTGAAGTTTCTTATAAACTTTCTGTAAAAACTAGGAAGTCCATGGAAACTCCTTACCTCAAAAACATTCCTGGGTGAAGGCCACTCCACAATTGCCTTAACCTTTTCTGGGTCCATCTTCAATCCTTTTGCGGAAACAACAAATCCCAAATACACCAACTCTTCCTTCATGAATGAGCATTTCTTCAAATTTATCAGCAAATTCTCTTGGTGCAGCTTCTTCAAGACATGATTAAGATGCCTCAAATGTTCCTCTTTAGTTCTGCTGAAAACTAAAATATCATCCAGATATACTATCACAAATTTACCAATGAACTCTTTCAGTACCTCATTCATAAGTCTCATAAAAGTGCTAGGTGCATTTGACAACCCAAAAGGCATTACCATCCATTCATACAGTCCTTCATTTGTTTTAAAGTCAGTTTTCCATTCATCACCCTCTCTTATTCTAATCTGATGGTATCCACTCTTCAGATCTATCTTTGAGAAATATTTAGCACCACTCAAACAATCCATTAAATCCTCAATTCTGGGAAAAGGGAATCTGTACCTGATTGTGATCTTATTAATTTCTCTGGAATCAGTACACATTCTCCAGCCTCCATCTTTCTTTGGGCTCAGTACTGCTGGTACTGCACATGGACTCAGACTTTCTCTGATCAGTCCTTTGTCCACCAACTCCTATACTTGTCTCCTGATTTCTTCATTTTCCTTGGGAGTCACTCTGTAGGCTGCCTTGTTTGGCAGATTTGAACCAGGGATAAAATCTATCTGATGGCTGATCTTTCTCACGGGTGGCAGCTCATCAGGTAAATCATCCACAACAATGTCACAGTAATCATCTAACATTTCTTGGATTTCTATTGGCAAATTAGAAATCTTTGTAGAAGTAAGAACTACTTTTGGTTTCCAAACTAAAGCAAAGCTTACCTCTTCTTCTTCTATCTGCTGCAGATATTCTTTCCCGCTCAGCAACAAGGTCTTCGGATCAATCACTCTGTTGGATGGCTCTCCTTCTTCCATGGGAATCAATATATGATGTACCCCATCTTTGAAGAACTTGTAAGTGTTCCTCTTGCCATCATGCACTGCTGCTCTGTCAAACTGCCAAGGTCTACCCAGCAGTATATGACACACATCCATGGGCATTACATCACACAAAACCTTGTCCTTGTATTTTCCCATTTGCAGCTCTATCTCACACTGTTCTTTCACAACCAGCTGGTTCCCTTTATGCAGCCAGGACACCCTGTAGGGAGTGGGGTGCTCCCTAGTCTTCATCTTCAGTTTTTCTATCACCTCAGTGGAAACCAAATTGTCTGTGCTGCCACTATCAATGATTAGCTGGCAGCATTTCCCTTGGACCTTGCATATGCTCCTAAACAAAGTCTTCCTTTATGCAGGTTCAGTGACTTCTTTGGTTTGTTTCAACAGGACCTTATTAACCACCAAGGACTCTCCCCTCTCTGGAAGAACTTTTTCTTCAATTTCTGCTTCTTCTTCAACCTAGGTAACAACAGCATTTCTTGCACCAGCACCCACATTCTCTGGGCATTCATAATTCTTATGTCCCACTCCTTGACATCTATAACACCTCAGCTCTCTGCCTCTGTCTTTGTCTCTGCCTCCTCTTCCTCTTCCTCTATAAGAACCCCTTCTGCCATTTGCATCCTCCTCTGTAGATGCATTCTGAGGTGAGCTACTGTTAGCTCCATCCCTAGATGTAGGCTTTCCTCTACCACCCTGACTTCCCTTCCCACGGAAAGTACCTCTCTTCTTGGCAGACTGTTTCCTCAGGAGTTTCTCCTCTGCTTTCAAGGCCATCTGGTATGCCTCTTCCACTGTCTTAGGAGACAGAAGACCAATCTCATCTTGGATTTCCACTCTGAGACCATTCACATATCTGGCAGTCTTCTCCGGTGTATCTTGGAATTTCCCATCTCTTATGCTCACTCTGTAGAATTATTCTATGTATTCTTTTACTGTCAACAACCTCTGTCTCAGGTTCTGCATTTGTCTATATAATGTCAGCTGATAATCACTGGGCAAGAATTTACCTTTTAGTTTAGCCATTATTCTGGTCCAGCTCTTGATAGGTTGCTTGCCAACTCTCCTCCTTTCTGCCTACACTCCATCCCACCAAAGTGCAGCATGTCCTTTCAGCTTTGTCACTGCAAATTTGACCTTCTTGTCTTCACTTATTTCTTCATAATCAAAACACTTGTTTAGTTCATTTATCCAGTCCACCAGTTCCTCTGGATTCAGTCCCCCTACGTAGCTTGACACTTCAATTCTGGGCTTAACTGCAGATCCCAGAATAGTTCTCAGGAGCCTCATGTCTGGAGGAATTTCAACATTATCTTCAGCTTCTTCCATTTCAGGTTCGCTGATGTCTTCAGGATCTCTGGTTTGTCTTTGTTCCATGGCAGCTAGTCTGGCCTCGACCCTCTGCAACATTCCCAACACCTCAGCGTTGGCAACAGGTCTTCTCCTGCCAACACCTCTACCAACTCGGATCGCCATGTCAGCAAAACAACTCAGAACCAGCTCTGATACCACAAATGACGCAGTCACTCCACTGAAAGTCAACACACTCTCATTTTTTTTGTTACCCTCGTTCCACGTGGTCCTCTTTCGCTCTCTCGCAATGTTATTTATCAATTTTGGGAAAATTGATAAATAAATATAAATGCAGCTTTTATAATGTTATGTTATAATCCCGGCTTATATATATACATACTCCAACTATGTTTCACCATATAATCAACTTTCTCCCTTCTAAGTAATACAGTGAGCCGACGGGATATTTTATCAACAGTTTATAAAAATTACCTTTGTAATGGCATGTGGTTCCGGCCCCACCTATATCCTGTGGACCAATCAACGTGGGCGTCGTACTTGACTAAATATTGTGCGTCTCTGTCGAACTAGGACCGTCCGATGACCTCCTTTCGAATCAACGGTTTTTATACATTCCGCTGTGTGTCCCACGGCGGTTCTTTAACGCGCGAAATGGTGTTTTTGCCGCATATCCCATCCTCCACGTGTTATCTTCTCAGTGGAAACGCTCCACGACCCAGCGATACCGCCTTCGTGCCAAAGGTGGTGCGGAATGGGGGGAATCCACTTTAGTAAATCTGCTTCCGGTTTTCTACAGTGCGCAACTGTGGTTCGCGTCGGGGTTATCTTCCTTCATATGTTTTAACTCTGGGGTTCGACTCGATTAAGAACAAAAATCAAAGGCGACTTTCTTTGTAAATCGGGGTTCCGCTACCATTAAACAAATTGAATGACCACGGTTCCAAGGCTTTTCTCCTTGAGTAAATTGAGGTAACCATAGCCTGGGCATACAGAATCTATACCAAGGTCTGTTTCGTGATTACAATTACACAGATTTTTACCACTTCGCAATTAAACAACCCCTTGAAAATTTATGATTCGATACAATTCTAAGGAAATGCACACATAAATCATTTAATTGGAAGCAACGCTGGATACACAATTGGATTACAGAAAATCCTCTGCTCTTCTCCCCTCCTACATCCGAAGAATACAATTATATACATAAACCTATGACTCTTCGGTTCTCTAGTGAGGACCGGTTGGAAAACCAACAGTTTAATTACCATAATTCAAATAACTGAACTAACTATTCGACTTCTACAACTCTAACTAGTCTAATTAAAACAGTCAGCCGAGGTATTGACACCTGGATGTTACAATTTGATGAATTTCAAACCCTCAATAGCCACAACATGTGGACAAGACTCCTACATTGCTGGCTATTGCCTAATGCCCCTGCATCACATATTCATTCAGATTCTTTGATTAATGCAATACATATAGTAAGGGATTTTGAGCAGTTTCTTTCCCCTAGATAAATCTTTATGCATGTGTGATGTTTCTTCTTGCATGTTACTGATTTGTGTTATCGATCGTGAATTTTCTTTCGCGGATAAGTATAATAGCTTCTAGTCTTGTGATTTACTAAATTTCATGAGCAGTTTGGAATCTACAAATTAGTTTTTACATGGCATCAAATCTAGATTCACAGTAGAGAAAAAATTTCGAAGTTGTCTTTGCAGGAGATTCGAATTTGAAGATCAGTGTTACAGGTTTTCTCCGGGACTGAGAAGATGGCTTTCAATGGACTCGGGCTTGAGTATGCTTTGGAAGACACCTCAAAAATTTTTGCATGAAGGACCGCATGGAGGCAATATTGGATGACAATGGGCTACTAGAATACATCAAGGAAGATTTAGCAAAACCCCAAGCATCTGATGTCCAAAATCTTGCTCAGTGGAAGAAGGATGTGGCCAAAGCGAGGAGAATCTTATTAGAGGGAGTATGGGATCATATTGTCTCGAATCTCCATAGGAAAGAGACTCTGTTCGCGATGTGGAAAATTTTGACAGAGTTTTTCGAGAACAATAGTGACCACATAAAGTTGGCACTCAAGGAAAATATTCAAAGTAGATGCAAAATAATGACACAATTTTGCAGTACCTGAGCAGGTTACAGGTTTTCTCCAGGATTGAGAAGATGGATTTCAATGGACTTGGGCTCGAGTATGCTTTGGAAGACACCTCAAAATTTGTTGCATGGAAGGACCGCATGGAGGCAGTATTGGATGACAATGGGCTACTAGAATACATGAAGTCAAATGTAGCAAAACCCCAAGCATCGGATGCCCAGAATCTTGCTTAGTGGAAGAAGGATGTAGTCAAAGCAAGGAGAATCTTATTGGAGGGAGTATGGGATCATATTTTCTCGAATTTCCACAGGAAATAGACTTTTTTCGCGATGTGGAAAACACTGACAGAGTTGTTTGAGAACAATAGTGACCATAGGAAGTTTGCACTCAAGGAAAAGCTTCAAAGTAAATGTAAAATAATGACACAATTTCACAGTACCTGGGTAGGTTTACATAGTGTCGTGATGAACTTGGCAGGGTCGTTGTTAATGTCTCGTAAAAAGACCTGGTAGCTCTAGCCCTTTTGGGCCTTCCCAAGAGCTGGCATAGCTATCAAAATTCAGTAAATGGTAGAGAGAAACTACCAAGTTGGAAGCGAGTATGGTCTGATCTAGTGCAGGAAGAAATAATGTGGAATACCAGAGACGAGACTTCATCAAAAGGAAAGGATGAATTGTGCCTTGTATGGAAAGGAAAAGAAAGGGAAAGGGAATAAATCCCAATCCAAAGCAGAATCTAGTTAAGGGGGTAGGAGAAAGACTTTTCCAGAATCAAGTGCTTTCACTGTCATGAATTCGGGCATTATGCCATGAAATGTCCACATAAGAAGACAGGAAAGAAGACCTCAAGAGGAGTTGAAGATGAAGCTTTGGCTTCACAATTCTAACTTGACTTCACCCTCATTGCATGCATGGAAAGCACAGTTATGGGAAGTTTGTGGTATCTAGATAGTGGTGCCTTGTTCCACATGATAGGGAACAAAGAATTTTTCAGTGACTTGGAGGAGAAATACCTCCAAATTCACATTAAGATGGGAGATTATGGGACGTACAACGTGACCGATATCAACACAGTCACCTTTCAGAGGGAGTCGGACTACCCTCTTAGGCTCAAGGATGTGATGCTTGTACCAGATCTAAAGAAGAATATGGTTTCCGTCGTGGTGTTGGAAGACCATGGCTACGATGTGATATTTAGTAATGGAAAATAATTCTTGAGACACATCGCCACGGGACAAGTGAAGCATATCTGGGTTCGAGTGAAGAACCTCTACAAGCCGGATGTGGAAGACTGTGTTGATTTGAGCACAAAGGAAAAGAAGGTGTGGAGCCGATATGTCGGTGAATTATGGCATAGAAGACATGGCCATTTGCATCATGCAACTTTGAATATCATGCAACAGATCACCATGGGCCTCCTCAAAGGAGCACTAGAGCAGAAGAATACATGTAAAGGGTGTACCTTGGGGAAGTACACAAAATCCACCCTCAATGATCGAGACAACAGGGCGCATGCAATCCTTCAAAGAATCAACTCTGATGTTTCTAGACCTTTCTTGACAGCCTCCACTACCAAGCAAAAGTATTATGTTATAATTGTAAATGATTTATCATGGAAGTGCTAGATTTTATTCATGCAGAAGAAAGACTAGACATTTTCCATGTTTTTTCAATTTAAAGCACTTGTTGAGAAATAAATTGGTAAGAAAGTGAAGCCTCTTAGGAGCGATAACGGAGATGAGTGCATGTTGAATGAGTTTTAAAATTTATGTGAAAAGGAAGGCATTCAGTGGGAGTTGAAAACACCCCACAACCCACAACAAAATGGGGTGGCTGAGAGGAAGAACAAAAGTATTGTGGGAGAAACAAGGGTGATGTTGCATGACCAAGGCATACCTCTGCACTTCTGGGCGAAAGCATGCAACACAATGGTCTATTTTCAGAACATGAGTCCTCATCAGATTATTGAATGAGTACACTAGAATATTTTTTAGAGAAGAAACCAAACTGTGTCACACTTCAGGATATTTGGAGCATCATTATACTGCCATGTCTCCAAGGAAGCAAGGAAAAAGTTAGAGCTGACAACAGATTTGGGGATATTTGCAGGGTACACTGATACACCCCACAACTATAATTTGTACCTACCATCCCTCCGAATGACAGTTGTTCAAAGGGATGTGAATTTCAATGAGGAAAGGGAAATGAGGTGTTCTCTTGAGAGTGAGCTTCATTTGCATGCAAATCAAGAGATTTTGAATCCAAAGGAAGAGCCTCAAGAATTTGTGGAGAAGCCACAACATAGGAGCATAGAGTGGAGACTGCCACTCAAGAAGAGACATCCAAAGAAGGAAGGAAATGAACCAGGGAAACTAACAAATTATTGTAGGATGCTAAAGAGAATGTGGGAGCACCCACATCATAATGCATGCAGAGGAGGTCATCGGATCAATACACTGGCTACATGGCTCTGATGACTGAGCTGGTAGAGACATAACCAACCTCATTCGAGGAAGAAGTAGATAAGCATGTATGGTTTGATTATATGGTAGAGGAATATGATTCCATTGTCAGAAACAATGTCTTGGAAGTGGTCCCAAGACCAATAGACAAATCAGTGGTAGGTTCGAGATGGATTTACAAGGTAAAACATGTAGTGGATGGAAGCATAGAGAAGCACAAGGCCATATTTGTGGCCAAGGGGTACTCTCAATAAGGGATTGATTATGAGGATACCTTTGCTCTTGTATCAAGTTACTCTTCCATTAGATCAATCATTTCTTTGGCTGCACAGATGGGGTGGAAGATCCACCAGATGGATGTGAAGACAACATTCCTCAATGGAGTTATTTAGAAGGTGTACATTGAACAACCTGAAGGTTTTTAGACCTTTGGCAGAGAGTCGCATGTGAATACTCAAGTGAGCATTGTATGGGTTGAAGCAAGCACCCCGTGCTTAGTACACTAGGATTGATAGCTACCTCACAGGTTTGGGCTTCACCAAAAGTGAAGTTGATGCAAACCTTTACCACATCTTGGTAGAAGGTCATTTTTTTATTATTGTCCTATATGTTAATGAATTGATTTTGACTGATGAAGAACAACTTATCAGGTATCGCAAGGAGGACCTTGCAAGAGAGTTTGAAATGAAGGACATGGATCTCATGCACTATTTCCTCGATTTGGAAGTATGGCAAGGAGAAGAGGAATTGTTTGTCTCTTAGGGAAAGTATGCCAATGAGATACTTCATAAGTTTTGCATGGACATATGCAAACCCATGGAGACTCCTCTAGCGACCAACTGGAGGAAGGACGATGCCACTTCAGGTGAGGAAGTGGATGCTACCATGTACAGGAAATTGGTGGGTTCACTCATGTACCTCATGAACACATGACCAAACATGTGTTATGTAGTCAACTAGTTGAGACAAGCCATGGTTTGATTGACCAAATTATTTTGGATGGTTGTTAGACATGTTCTACGGTACCTCAGAGGCACCACTCGGTTTGGAATATGGTACAAATAGACAGAGGGAGTAAAGATATGTGGCTTCACAGATGCAGATTGGGCGGGGATTCCATCAAACCGAAAGAGCACATCAAGAGGAATTTTCAATGTTGGGTCTGCAGTAGTTTCTTGGTACAGCAAGAAGTAGAGATTTGTGGCACTAAGCTCAGAAGAAGCAGAGCACATGGCTTCCATTCAAGCAACATGTGAGGCAATCTGGATGAAAAATATTCTTGTTGGGTTATTTGGTTAGATGATGGATCCTACAGTGATTTACTGTGATAATCAGAGTTGCATCAAGATCTTTGAAATATTTTTTTTCATGACTTATCCAAGCACATAGATATGTAGTACCACCATCTACAAGCTTGTGTGCAGAGGTGGATCATGTTGTTGCAGTATATTCCAATAGAGGAAGAAGATGAATACATTTTTACAAAATATTTTTCAAGAGGTAAATTAGAGTTCCATAGAGGCGGGATTGGGGTGGCTGATAATCCCTTTCTTGCTTAGAGGGAGTGTTGAAAATGTAGCAAGAAAATATAGTTTTGACTTTGCCTTGGTCAAACTAGATTAAACTTCGAATTTAAATTTCAACAGAATACTTGGAGATAGTTAATAGAGGTGACATGGCTCTTTTCACTTAGTTAACTTAGCTAATTCGAGTTGAAGACACTTGAATTCAGTTCAGTGTGATTGATTTCTAATTTCTAGCAATCTATTTTAGTTAAGTTGAGTTATTTTTAGATAAACTAGTTCCAATTTTTAGAGAAACTAGTGGAAGGTCAAGTTATGCAGTGTAACTTCAATCACACTCAGCAGTCATCTAGTTAACTGATCGATTAACCCAAATTAATTGATGCATGCAGAGAATTTGAGTTACCCAGTTGAGATTGGAGTTCAAGGTAAATGTACTCTCAGTTGTAAACTAATCCAAGTTGTACAAGTGGTGCATGAATTTAAAGAATGGGCATACAGGAATTGTGCAATCCAATTAAGGAATTCCCCTAAAAATAGGTTATAATTCCTCAATGAACAGTGCAAGGAAATAGGAGCTTGTAGGCTTGAAAATTTGGCTAAGTATTGGTCAAGTTTAGTCAGTTCAACAGAGGATAGAAGATACAAGTGCAGGTTGTGCTCAAGCTTGAGCAAGCATATTGTATTCATCCATATTTTTTTTATTTATGAAATACAGATAGTAAGGGTCTTTGAGTAGTTTCTTTCCCCTAGATAATTATATATGCATGTGTGATGTTTCTTCTTGCATGTTAATGATTTGTGTTCTCAATCGTGAATTTGCTTCTACAAATCAATAGAGTAGCCTCTAGTCTTGTGATTTAGTAAATTTCATGGGCAATTTAGAATCTACACATTAATTTCTACACTCAGTCCATTGGTTTTTACATTTTTCTTTGAGGAAATTTGGTTAATGGGTAGGAATCCTATATAGTGAGTTTTCATAGTCTAATTCTTAGATTAATTAAAAATTATTTCATTCTAAAAATCATGTTATCCAACAAGACTTAGGTCTTATAAGATGGAGAAATTTGGAGGTCTTATACACACTAGAGTTGAATTGTGATAATCATGGCATTATGATTAAATATATAAAAACCATGGTTTAATGATGAGATTAATTATGGGCCAAAACCATAGAACTTGTTAGTTGTTTACACACCAACAATACTGATTCATAACTAACTCGAGTAAAATAGGCTAAGAAAAGACAATAGCTATCAAAATTAACAAAGATCAAATGGTATTTGATTACAAATAGAAGAAGTCCAAACCAAAGGGGAATCAATTCATTGTTAACCATTTCCTTCCTTTGTAACAATGATCATCAAGAAGAGTGGGAACTATTAAGATATCAAATTGTAATATTTTCTAGCTCAAAGATAAGACAAGTGACTTAGAAATTTTTCCAAGTGATTTGCTTTTGGTACTTTGATGTTTCCACTTTATATATTGTGTTCATGGTTAGATATATATTGTTATATTTTATTTACGCCGTAGTTATACATTCAATGATTATATGATGAATGCCAAAAGTGTTGATTAATATGAATAATATATAGTATTATTAACGTAATATCCATGAATAACTTAATTCCATAATCATGGTGGTGGTTAGTGTAGAAATTATATAACATATGCATGTATATATCCAGAGTCTCCTGATCTAACAATATTTATCTTCTTTCTAATTATAGAATCCTTCCACTGTTAATCTTTTGCGGAAATTTAACTCCATTGCAAACACATGAAGCAATAAAAACATTCGCACATAACACAGTTGTTTAACGGGAAATCCTGAAGCTAAAAACCCCAACTATCATATATTATATATCATGGAGATCATGTAACAATCTCATACAAAGCTTAGTACATCAAGCTCTCAATACAATCAATCGTCACTCACTATCATGAAGAAATCTGCAAATCCATGCACCAATTAATTTCCCCCTAATAGCCTACCTCCACTACGCAATCCTTGCTGAAGAAGACCCCTGAATGAATTCGAATTTGACTTGCCTTGACTATGCAATCCTCATTGGCAACTCCAATGTGTGTGTGATGTAATTAATGCATCACTATAGTCACAACGGATAGTCCATCTCACCCTTTCACCTACCTCTCCACTGGGTCTCCACTGGAACTGACATGCACTGTAGTTAACTGTTGTATTTGTTCAGTTGATTAGTGAGTTATTATTTGTGAATTAATTAACTAATTAATCAGCTCCACTCTCACTAGTGCATCATTCAGTTAGACTAGATACAACTAGCTCAACTAATTTTAACTCCACTAACTGAGTTAAACTGAATAACAACTCTGTGAACTACTCTACCAACTCTGTCATAACTTTTCCACTTCAGTTCTAAATAAGTCCTCCATGCATGAACCACCAATAAACCTTAGGAATTGTGTAATTCCTTCAACCCACTTATTTTCCAAATCTGTATACTAAAAATAAAGTGCTCCAAGAGAATAAGTTGATATTTAGAGTCTGATTATTATTAAGGGCTAATAATAATCGAAACATCTATTTTTAGATCGACGATCTATAAATAGACTTCACCCAATCATCTAAAAATATAATTTCATCTATTTTTCCAACTTGACCAACCATCCGCAAATAACATCCTACAACTTCTGAAATATGATCACCATGTCTAAAAATAGACTTACACCTAAAAATAACATGCGGGCCCACTTAGCGAAGGTGACTGATTTTCACTAAGCTTCATATCTTGCTGAATCTCAACACTCCCTCTCAACAAGATAGGGATTATCTTTCACCCTGATCCTACCTCTATGGTATTCGAATTTGCTCCTCATGAGCGCTTTCGTCATAATATCTGCATCCTGATCTTCCGTAGGAATGTACTGAAGCAACATGATATTCTGCTGCACAGAATCTCTGATATGATGATACCGGATATCAATATGTTTAAATCTATCATGAAACACAGGATTAATCGAGAGTTTAATGCAACTCTTATTATCACAATGTATCATTGTAGGATCTAAATGTGAACCGAACAAACAGACCAGGATCTTCCTCATCCAGATAGCCTCACATGTAACTTGACTTGCTGCCATGTATTCTGCTTCCGCTGAACTGAGTGCCACAGATCTTTGTTTCCTGTTGTACCAAGAAATTGTTGTAGATCCGATACTGAAAACCCCTCCTGATGTGCTCTTTCTGTCCGTTGGGCTGCCTGCCCAATCTGCATCAGTGAAGCCATGAAACTTCACCTCATCCATATGTTTGTACCATAAGCCATACTCAGATGTGCCCCTGAGATACCTTAGGACATGCTTGCCTACCTTCCAAAATAGCTTGGTAGGCTTAACCATCGCTTGTGAAAGTTGGTTCGCCACATAGCATATGTCCGGTCTTGTATTAACTAAATACATGAGCAAACCCACCAACTGTCGATAAATAGTGGCATCCACTACCTCTGTCGATGTAGCATCCTCTTTCCTCCAATTTCCTAGAAGAGGAGTATCCATAGGCTTGCAGACCTGCATGTGAAACTTCTCAAGTATCTCCCGAGCATACTTTCCTTGAGACACAAACAATTCACCTTCTCACTCCCATATTTCCAATCCAAAGAAATAATGAAGGAGGCCCAAATCCTTCATCTCAAACTCCTTTGCAAGATCTGCCTTGCATGAGTGTATCAACTGCTCATCACTCGTTAGTATTAAATCTTCAACATAAAGAACAATTATTAAAAGCTTACCCTCTACCATAATTTGATACAGGTTTGCATCTGCCTCACTCTTGGTGAAGCCAACTCCAGTGAAATAGTTGTCGATCTATGTGTACCAAGCATGTGGTGCTTGCTTCAGCCCATACAACGCTATTTTTAGTCTGCACACATGTGACTCGCTGCTAAAGATCTCAAATCCTTCAAGATGCTCAATGTACACCTCTTCCTCAATGATCCCATTAAGGAACGCAGTCTTCACATCCATTTTATGAATGTGCCAACCCATCTGCGCTGAGAGAGAAAGGATGGTCCTTATGGAAGAAGACCGTGCGACAGGTGTAAAGGTTTCTTCATAATCAATCCCCTCGATCTATGAGAAGCCCCGGGCAACAAATCTTTCCTTATACTTCTCGACGCTCCCATCAGCAGCTTGCTTTACCTTGTAGATCCATTTCGAATCTACCATTGATTTTCCCACCGGCCTTGGAACAATCTCCCAAGCATTGTTTTTGACAATGGAGTCATACTCCTCCACCATGGCATCTACCCATGTGGGCTCCTGCACTGCTTCTTTAAAATAAGATGGCTCTGTCACAACACACTTTCTCATAAGAGCCATGTATCCAGTAAATTGGTCAAGTGACTATCTCTGTCTACGTTGTGATGTAGGGACTCCTACATTTTGTGCCGCATCAAGCTTCAGTCTCTCAACTTCTATGGTATGCTTCTTGCTATTTTTGATGTTTGGTTCTACGTGAGTGGACTCTTACACTCCATGATCCTCCTCCTGTGGTTGATTCGCATCTAGAGGCTCATCTTTTAGAATTGGTAGTTCCTCCACTGCATGCAAGTCTAGCTCCCTCTCAAGCATAGCTCATGCAGCACCCACGATCGTTCTGTTCTTCCTCTCCGTGACCCTATTCTGTTGTAGGTTATGAGGCGCTATGAGTTCTCTTTGAATTCCTTCTTTGCTACAGAATTATTTGAATTCGCCCGAGATATATTCACCACCATTATCACTCCATAGAGCCTTCACTTACTTCCCCGACTCGTTCTCCACCAATGCTTTAAACTCACAGAACTTTGAGAATGTTTCGCTCTTCTTATACATGAAGAATATATAGCATCTACGAGAATAGTCATACAAAAATATAACATAATACCTATGTTTTGCTGTTGAAGCAACCAAGAAAGGTCCACACACGTCTGTGTGAATTCTCTCCAGGATCACCGAAGCATGGTTCTCCTTCTCATGAAAGGTGGTCTTCACAAACTTACCCATAGTGCATCCCTTGCACTGATTTGACTGTGCAAGGGTACCCTTGGGAAGTCCAGTATAAATCTGCTGCAAAATCTTCAAAGCGCCATGGTGAATATGGCCCAATCTCCTGTACCATAATTCGCCCTCATCTCGGCTCACCACTTATTCTGCTCTGCCCATCATTGCAGCGCATCCATCTACCTCCAGCGTGTAGATATTCTTAACTCGAATCCCTATCCTCTTGGTTTTACCCGTTGTTTTATGTCACAGGAAAGCTTTTCCATCGCTGAAAACAACGTCATAACCTCTGTCTTCCAACATTGCGACCAAGACCAAGTTCTTCTTCAAACTTGGAACATGCATAACATCTTTCAACAGAAATGGTTTACTTGACTCCCAGTCAAAGGTAATGGTCCCAATGCCGGTCGCACTGTATCGACCATCATCGCCCATCTCTATATGAATTTGGAGATCCTTCTCCTCCAAGTCATTAAACAACTCCTTGTCTCCCGTCATATGGAAAGACGCACCACTATCAAGATACCACACCGATCCCATAGCGCTTGAAACCAAGCATGCGATCAAAGAGAAATCAAGTTCAAATTGCAAGGATAATGCCTCACCCACTGCAGCTCTAGCAACCTTCTTGTTCTTCTTCTTCTGTGGGTAGTTAGTAGCGAAATGCCCATGTTTGTGACAGTGAAAACACTTCACCTTGGACAAATCCTGCTTCTTGCCTTTAGCCTCAGATTTGGAGTGGAATTTCTTCCCTTTCCCTTTCCTTGCTTTGGCAGCCAAAGCACAATTCTCTTCATCTTCATTCTTCGATGAAGAGCCATCCCTGGTACTTCGCCTTATCTCCTCCTACATAAGATTCGACCAAAGTCGCTCCCAACCCGACAGTTTCTCCCATCCATTGACAGAGTCTTCGTAGCTATGCCAACTCTTTAGAAGCCCAAGGAGAGCCAAGCTCACCAAGTCATCATCATCAACAGTAATCCCCACACTTCCTAGTTCATCCCTACAATGGACAAACTTCGTGAGATATTTTGGAATACTGTCGCCCTTCTCCATTTTTATTTTTCTGAGATTATCTTTCAGCGCCAAATTCCTCTGGTTACTGCTGCTTTGGAAAAAATCTATCAAATCCTTCCACATTGAAAATGGAGTGGCTTTCCTGTGAAGGCTGGACACAATATGGTCCTTCACACCTTCCAACAGAATTCTTCTTGTCTTTGCTACCTTCTTTTTCCATGTGTCAAGTAATGCAGCATCGCTAGAACCAGGCTTAGGAACATCGCTATCGATGAACTCCTTCAGTCCATTATCTTCCAGCACTGCCTCCATCCTATCCTTCTAGGCTATGTAATTCGAGCTGCCCTCAAGGGAATACTCTAATCACAACCCATTGAAAGACATTTCAATGTATAATCAACCGTCGCACTAAGAAATTTCTGCGGCAAATTCGAATTGTCCACCAGCACAAACTCAACAATTCTTCACAATTGCAATCTTCAAGAATTAACACTACTCCGATACCATGTAGAAATTATATAACATATGCATGTATATATTTAGATTCTCCTGATCTAACAATATTTATCTTCCTGCTAAATATAGAATCCCTCCACTGTTAATATTTTGCGGAATTTTAAACTCAATTGCAAACACAAGAAGCAATAAAAACAATCGCGCATAACATAGTTGTTTAATGGGAAAGCCTGAAGCTAAAAACCCCAACTATCATATATTATGTATCATGGAGATCATGTAACAATCTCATACAAAGATTATTACATCAAGCTCTTAGTTCAATCAATCGTCACACACTATCATGAAGAAATATGCAAATCCATGCACCAATTTCTCGCCTCCTGATAGCCTGCCTCCACTGCGCAATCCCTACTGAAGAAGACCCCTGAATGAATTCGAATTGGCCTTGCCTTGACTGTGCAATCCTCATTGGCAACTCAATTGTGTGTGATGCAATCAATGCATCACTATAGTCACAACGGATAGTCCATCTCACCCTTTCACCTACCTCTCCACTGGGTCTCCACTGGAACTGACATGCACTGTAGTTAACTTGTGTATTTTTTCAGTTTATTAATAGTGAGTTATTATTTGTGAATTAATTAACTAATTAATTCACTCCACTCTCACTAGTGCATCATTCAGTTAGACTAGATACAACTAGCTCAACTGAGTTTAACTCCAATAATTGAGTTAAACTGAATAACAACTCCATGAACTACTCTTCCAACTCTGTCATAACTTTTCCACTTCAGTTCTAACTAAGTCCTCCATGCATGAACCACCAGTAAACCCTAGGAATTGCATAATTCCTTCAGCCCACTAATTTTCCAAATTTGTATACTAAAATAAAGTGCTCCAAGAGAATAAGTTGATATTTAGAGTCTGATTATTATTAAGGGCTAATAATAATCGACATTGTGATTTTTGTGATCGACGATCTATAAATAGACTTCGCCCAATCTTCTAAAAATAGAATTTCATATATTTTTCCAACTTGACCAACCATCCACAAATAGCATCCTGCAACTTCTGAAATATGATCACCATGTCTAAAAATAGACTTACACCTAAAAAATACCCTGCGGACCCACTTAGTGAAGGTGACTAATTTTCACTAAGCTTCATCATCTTATTGAATCTCAACAGTTCGATTGTAAAATGCTAAGTTTTTTATTTAATCTCATGTGATACCATTTTACGTCCAATAATTGTGGGGAATTTCCTTTTGAACTCAAAGTAATAATGCTATACATGCAACATAATGACTCTACTAAAAATTACTTATTAGTGACATTATTGAACCTTTATATTGTTGAGAAATCTGAAGGGTTGAAACTAAGATGATTTCTCTTTAGTTTGATAACTTCTTGTGATGTATTTTTTATTTTCTTTATTATTATCTTCTTCTATTATTATTATTATGTTTTTCTTATCATCAGATAGCTACCAAAAAAAGAAGATCAACAATGCACAAGAACACAAGATATATACTGCGATCCAGGGCCAAAACCTCCCCACTTGAGAGGAAAATGCGTAGATCTCTTCACTTCTTATAGATTTTTCAAATTATGAATTCCAAGACCTATAGACCAAGACCAATACCCTTCCAAGACCAAGCCTAACCTCCTTGATGTTGTGCTTCCTTTGTCCCAGTCAAACCCAGTCAAATCTCTTACAGCTGCACAACTTTTACCCCCAACAACATAATTTTTTCCTCTATTATAGGTCTGAAATTTTCAACCCCTGATAACAGTTGTTGCTTCCACACGTGTGAGTAGATTCATGGCTTCCAAGGCTTCCCATGACCTTCTCTTGAGTTTCTCCTCCTTCTAGGGCTTGTATATGATCCATTAGACCTTCCTTCGAACTTCTTCCAACAATATCCTCAACTTTGATCTTGCAACAAAAAAACCCTAGCTTTCCTTCTTCGCATGTGTGTGTCAGAGAGAGAGAAATAACCCAAACACTTGTACTTCATCCTTCTTCCTTCTTCCATGGTCTTATTCTTCTTCTCCTTTGCTTGGATGATGAGAGAATGAATGAATGTCCATAAGAGGTTGAGTTTCCTCCTATATATAGGATTACAAGGAGGACGAAATGCCCTAATTGAGGCCAACTTCTTAGCTGTCAGGATGACTTGGTCGAGGGTATTTTGACACCTTTAAATACAAAAATAATTCTTTTTACAAGTTACAATGTGCCCAATGGGGTCTTCTTCATATGAAAATGACTCTTTTGACCTATTGACCCTAGGAAAAACCCTAGAAGCACACAATGGGGGCTTGACTTCTAAATAAAATACCTTGCGCATGAAAACCATGCTACAAAAATAAAAATAATCATTTTTATTACATTTTACAATATACAATAATCAAAAGTACATTTCATATTTATGAAGACCGAACCTAGTTACACATTTCAACAATCCTTGTTAACTAGGGAGGTATTCATAATGGTACATGGACATTCTCAAACTAAAGATATCTCATGAGAAGAGTTAGATTGGTAAGCCATCTCTTTGCATCATACCAAATGACATTTTCACATAGCAAGGTCTTGACTAACATCTATATCTCTCCACAAGATCAAAGTACAATGTTGGCGAGAACAACGAATGATAGACACCATCATCATTGTCTCTCAATGTTGTAGAAATTCCTTGTAGATTCGAACTACTAATTGTAATTTACTAAAACAATAGACTTGAATCTTCTACCAATTGCGTAAACCAATTTAAACAATCGTGAAATCATGAAGCATACAAGAGAAATAATTCAATCAACATATTACACAATGATTTTCTAGGGAAATCCACGGCTAAAAACCTTGTTGTTTGTATATTGCATTAGTCAGAAAATATGAGAATATTACAATGCTTTTCTCAAGCCCGAGCAACCTCTGCACTATCTATATCTGTCTCACTGCTTCCTAGACAGGCTTAGGCATTTACTTAACCAATTTTTTGCTTTCCTAAGTCCATATTTCCTTGCAATGTTTCCTTAGGAATTATCCCCCTATTAGCTAAGGAAATCCTCAATTGGAATTTTGCAATACATCATAAGCCTTCCTCTGACAACATGCACCAAATGAACAATTTGGAACTAGTTAAACTGACTTTAAATAAGATAAATTGAATTAATTAATGACAACTCAAAATAAACTCAATCTAGGTTCCTATAAAGTAGGGGACACTCTACATGACTCGATTTAGGCCCTCAACTCGAATTAACTAAACCAACTAAGTCAAAATAACTTAGTTAACTCGTACAAGTTGTCATGAGATGTGGAATTACAATTTTCTACTAATTTAATTCAAGGGAAAAATAAATTAGAATCTTTCTTCGTTCCATTTTCAACACTCCCTCTCATCCAGAAAGGGATTATCATATACCCTAATATTTCCTCTATGGAACTCGAATTTTCCATTTGACAGTGCCTTATTTAAGTTTTCTGCATATTTTTCCTCTACAGGAATGTACTCTAGCAACATGATCCACCTGTGCGCACAACCTTTGAGATGGTGGTACTAGATTTCGATATGCTTGGACCTATCATGAAAAATTGAATTCATTAAGAGTTTGATACAACTCTGGTTGTCACAATAAATCATTGTAGGATCATTTTCTGACCAAATAACCCAACAAGGATCTTCCTCATCTAGATAGCCCCACAAGTTGCTTGAATAGCAGCCATGTACTTTGCTTCTACATAACTAAATGCAATTGATCTTTGCTTCCTGTTGTACCAAGAAACTGTTGATGACCCAATACTGAAGATTCCTTCTAATGTGCTCTTCCTTTCTGATGAACTCCCTTCCCAATCTGCATCTGTGAATACTTGAACCTTCACTCCCTCTGTCTATCTATACCAAATACCAAACTGAGTGGTGCCGCTGACGTATCTCAACACATGTTTGGTTGCCTTCCAATAGATTTTGGTTTGATTAACCATTGCTTGACTAACTTGGTTAACTACATAACACATGTTTGGTCGTGTGTTCACCAAGTATGTAAGTGAACCCGCAAGCTACCTGTAAATGGTAGCCTCTACCACTTCTCCTAAAGTAGCATATCCCTTCCTCCAATTCCCTGCTAGAGGAGTCTCCATGGGTTTGTCACTCTCCATGTGAAACTTATTCAGTATCTTGTTGGCATACTTTCTCTAAGAGACAAAAAATTCCCCATCTCCTTGCCAAATTTCCAAACCAAAGAAATAATGCATGAGCCCCATATCTTTCATCTCGAATTCTCTTGTCAAATCCTCTTTGAAATATTTTATTAGCTTCTCATCACCTATTAGAATTAAATCATCGACATATAATACTATAATCAATAATTTACCTTCAACCACAATATGGTAAAGGTTTGCATCTGCTTCACTTTTGGTGAATCCCAACGGGGTGAAATAGTTGTCGATCTTAGTGTACCTAGCATGGGGTTTTTGTTTCAATCCATACATTGCTCGATTGAGTCTGCACACATGCGGTTCTCTGTCAAAACACCTCTTAATCAATCACTCAGTTGAGGAAAGTTGTATTCACATCCATCTGATGTATCTTCCTTCCCATCTACGCTGAAAGTGATAGAATACATTTTATTGAAGAGTGCCTTGCTACTAGAGAAAATGTCTCCTCGTAATCAATTCCCTCCACCTTAGATAACCCCTTGGCCATAAATATGGCCTTGTGTTTCTCAACACTCCCATATGTTTCTTGCTTCACCTTGTATATCCATCAGGATCCTACAACTGAGTTGTCCTCTGGTCTTGGGACAACTACCATGCATTGTTCCTAATAATGGAACCATATTCCTCTACCATGGCATCAACCATACTGGTTGTTGCACTACTTTCTCAAATGAGTATGGCTCAGTCTCTACATTCACTCTCATCAGAGCCTCTTGCATCATGCATCAATATGTTAGCCTCTTTGGTGTGCTTCCTTCCATATCTGGATGTATCTGCATGAGTGGGTACTTCCACTCTTTTCTCATTTGCTTGTGGCTACTCCACAACATTCTGAGGTTTTTCTTTTGGAGATAAAATATCCTCATTTGCATGCAACTCAAGCTCCCTCTCAAGGGAATTGATCCAATCATGGGTCGAGTACTACTCTAACCACTGTGTACAGTATGAAGATATTTTAATTGACTATGGCTTATACAGGTTTAAATGAGCATGTTAGTCCAATAATTATAGTGCATAAACACATAAACACAAATAAATGAACTTAACGTATCAAGAAGCATAAACACAAGTAATAGAGAGACAACCAATTGGTAATGGAGTTCACCCATCCATATCTCTGGGGCTACATCTCCATATCTGCTTCAATTAGAATGTAGATCTTCTATATTCCTTCTTCAAAGAAAGATTTCTTACATCCAAGCTCTATGGTTGAGCATTAGCCAAGCACTATGGCTCTCAATGGCTAAGTATTATCTCCTTTCTTCTCCCCCCTTTTTTTCCACGGCTTACATAAGGAACATATATATAGTTTTCCTCACCCACTCTCTGACAAAGAGCATTAATTTCAAGACCCACAATTGTAGGGCCTAACTGCAAGGAAAAACAAAGTCCATGAAAGTAGGACCTCCAACTATCTCAGGCTCATAATTGGGAAAATTCTCAAAACCACCTAAAGACTCTTCAACCATGCCCTTGATTCTCTCAACCTATAATTGAGAAAAATAGAGAATTGGTGTGAGGTGGTTTCTCACATAAAAACCAATAAATTAATAATATGTGAGACAAATTTTCTCTCACAAATATTAATCATTTAAATCAATAATGCATGGGTTTAATAAAATGCATAATTAAATGCATAGGCATAATTTCACCCACTTAAATACTTGTCACCAACTTCAAATCAACATGGTGCAAAGCTATTTTCATGTGCGAAGGTCCTTTCGAATCACCTCCTCACAAAGAAAATTTTGGTCTCCAAAAGTATCAGCTTCAATCAATCATCAATTGTATGAAAATGTCTTTGAAAGACACATTCCATCATTACTCCTTCACCTGACGTACTTCAGAATTGGAACATAATGCCAACACCTACAACTGTTGCAATGCAAATGCCTGAAAAGGCACATCCCTTAAATATTCCTTCACCGCGGTCCTTAAGAATCGGAATGCGAAATCCCACATCTGCCTAAAGTTGCAACCTGTAGTTGATCATACCTACTTACATTTTTTGGAACACTTGCCAAGAGTTCATTGGTCAATTTGACATGCCAAAATGGCTTAGGCAAATCGCCTCATTCAGCTTGATTACAAAGAATCCAGCAAGGCTTAATGCGCAAAAATATGCCTCTCACTCTCCCTCACATAAGCATGGCTAACACAAGCCTTTACAATGCTTCATAATCAGATTTACATCATTACTTTCATGGTGGCCACCATGGCCTTTTACATGGCATTCAACAATTTACATGCCAAATTTCTGATGCCAAAATATAATCGCAATTATCGCCTTTTACATGGCAATTAAAAACTAATTTGATGTGCCAAATATGTGCACAACCAAAGAAATATTTAAAGTTGTAATCATATCTTTAGTGACCTCCCACAATGCACCAATTATAACTTCATCCACATCTCGTCATGCTAGCACACTAAGGCTACGCTCATGCAGATTCATGATTGGATGATGATTTCCTCTATGTACACTGATAATTTGGTCTGTATGAAGGCCGACAAGTAAAAAAAATCTCCAATGTTCCTTGCATAGTTAAGTATCTCTACATGTCCAGCATGAAAAATATCAAAAGCACCATCAATGTAGACTATGCGTGCATCTAGTCCAGGACCCTTTCCATTTGAGAACTGCACATCCTGCGAGATGTGGGTAGAAAATGGGAACCTCGAGTTCCACTTGAAGAATTTCCACCATCATCATTGTGACTATTACCATGGATAAATTTTCACTGAAAATTAGAGTGATTATAATTGTCATTGTTTGGTATGTCCCTTACAAAGAGCAACATTCGACCAACTATATCAGTACTTGAAACGCCTTAGTAGGTTTGATCTGTTTATACCGCCCAGCCTTCTTAGCAAGGGAATATGCATCACTACCATCAAGGAGCAGACATGGATCATCTCTGTGTATAATATAATCAATATAATACTTGTCAAATAACTTATTCATGAAATTATCATTTATTTCATATGGTGCATTAGCTATAACCTCATTGAACTGCTTCAAACCACTCACCATCACCATCCTTTCTTTGAGAGACAAGACTAGGGGTCCTTTATTGGCTATAATTTCCTCGTCATTGACCACGCCGATGACCAGCTCGTCACCGAGCGTGCGCGTCTACTTGAGAGCATTGGCATGACCATAGTGCATCAGGTCGAATCATCCGTCATGTAAACCCTAACCTTCTTCCAGTAGTTATACCTAGGGAACAAACCAAACGATAACGACCGCAATGCTGCGGGGATGCTCGAGACGGGAAGTGCGCTGAAGTAGCCAGTGGAGAGGTCGAGCAGGGCAACCATGACTATGAGGCCGTCCATAACGCGGGGGACGAATATAGTGTCCCATATCCAGTAATTTCTCTCCCATCCCATTGATCCCATTTCCAATCCAAGGGACGATGATCGCACAAGAGCTGGAAGAACCCTACCAGGACGAAAAATTCTCTCTTCTCACGAATCCGTCAGCAGGCCTAAGAAATCTTGAGCGAGTAATTAATAGCAGAGTTAATTTTTCCCAGTGTCCTACCCATGGAAACTTCTTCGCTTCCTAAAACTGAAAGTAAACTGAAAGAACTCTCGGCTGGGACTGTCTTCGGGTTTTTGTAGCAGGCACACGGGCACATATCAAATCATCTCAGCTTAGTTCACCTCTACGATTTCCTTGACCACACATGCCACGAGCTTCAACTTCAGTTCTTTCTCTTCTCCACAACAGAAATATAAAGCCACCACTGTGTAGAACATGCATATGCACTCTGTTAATAAGATCCAAATTAATTGATCTGCTGATATTGACAGAGCCTCAATTATTTCCATATCATTTTCAACTTGAGATCCTACTGTGGCATGCCATAACTAACAGAAGGAAATATAGTCCCTTGCGGAAATAGTGGAAGTAGAGGCTTTGGGGCGGTTTATTCGAGAGAAGATGAATTTCATGGGGGCTTCCAATTCCAATTCCAATTCTCACTGCGAATTCGGATGCGAAGAAGTTGAAACGACCTGCTAACAAACCCCCAAACTTAGTACTCATTCCCACAACACCATCGAATTGGCCCATATTTTTATAAGGCAAATAGCTATATTTATCCATCATTGCACCCGCTAGATCATCCACATGGAAAAATTCACGCAGAGGTGAACCTCAATGCAAGAAACGAGCTGTCGCAACCTGCCAAGGATGACCTCCGCCAGATCCTGTGCCCCTTGCGTTATTGCCTTCGTGCATGCTGTAATAAATGTAGCAGTGTCAATCATTTTATTCAATGTTGTCATGATCAACATCCATAGTGGATGAGCCTGTAATTTTTATCACCATTGATTTTGATTTACTGTTGATGCTTGTCACAGCATAGTCAGAACCAATTAATCCCTAGGAATTACAGAAGTGGACGTGGATTTGGATGCAGTCGATTGGTCATCCTGGGACCATTTAATCATAAAACACGTCAATGGCTGCTCCATAGTTAATAATATCTCCTTATCACCAGACTTGTAGGCAATCGAAGATCTGACGCAGGAGCATCTGCTCTAAGTCAAAATTCCAAGTAGAAATCAGACCTTAGGGTCTTGACATTTTTCCAAGAAGGAACTACTGTAAAACGCATGTAAAAAATATTTTATTTCTTTGTGAGCATTGATAGGTAATATGCTTAGTTTTTAGGTGTCAATAAGTGTTGAGTTAATGTAATAAATCCCCTTAAGAAATGGGATATTAGATAGAATATTTGTTGTTTATGCTAAGAAGATAGGAAAGTCATAAATTAGGATTTCCTTAAAATAGAAGTGGTTACAAGTTTGTAGGAGTTGAGTGAGGGAGGATAAGCTCAAAATTGTGTTATAAATTAAATTGTAAGCTTCGAAGAAAAAGGGGCCAAATTAAACAAAGAAGATTAGGCCAAAAGTAAAGAAAAGAGGAGAGGGTCGAGAACAAAGAGGGTTCTGTTGAAGAGAAAAAGGGCCATGCAAGGCGCATCAGGCCAAAGACAGAATGTAAGCAGGTTTTATTGTATATGTATAATTTTTTTTATTAATGAGAAAAAAAATTCATGCAATTGTATTGTGTCTTTGTTATGAGTTGAGTGATCCGTAACGATCAAATCGGGTTTCTATGTAATAAACCATTTTTCTATGAATTATGATGAATGCTAAATGAAGGAATAAGTATTACTGTGAGAATAAGACTTAATGACGAGGGAGAATCATGTGTGATTCTAGTCTGGAGTAATTAAACTTGTGTGCAGGCCGAGAACGAGAAGTAAAATCTGAATTTGGGATTAGAAGAAGTAATATGTGGTAGCGTTCTGGACTGGACTGGAAACAACATGCAGCGAGCGTGATCATCAAATATCTGAGTGAATGATTAGAAGTAAGCTCAAGCGGAAGTAGCGAGTGGAGTAAACGGTGTTGCAGAGTGACGACAGTCAAAAATAGAGAAAATATTGAGGCTGCGAACCCTTAGAAGTTTTCCAAAGGAAGAGAACAGACGATGAGGATTAAATCGCAAAGATCCGAGCGAAGATCGACGATCCAGGTTGAATTCACAAGTTAAATTGGGGAAATTTCGAAGTGGACACGTGTCGGGAAGAGGATCCAGGTAGACATCACAATCAGTGATTATTTTAGTTACATGTTAAGACTTGGCCGGTAATCTATTTAAGTTTCAATGCGAAGTAGATCTGCAAAGGAGTAGTGAGGATCGTTAGATCTAGCCGAGATCAACGGTGGAACTTAAATCGCAACCAGTGGTATTTCGCACTTCGTCAATTTTAGGATTTAAGTTTAAGACATCACAGGGTAAGTTATTTTAAATGTGCTGCAGTAAAGAGTTAAGTTGCGATAAGGCAAGGAGGGTGTGATGCAATCACATATCGCATAAGATATGAGGCACAATCATTGCTAAAATCTAAAAGTTGTGATGTGCAATGGAGATTTCGTTGTGAATTGCGAAATCGCAATATTGCAAAATTTATTAAGTTGTGAATATGCAGGGAGGTAAGTTATAAAAGGTGCGAAGTGTGACCCTCCATGATTGGTCACCGTGAAGAAGTCACGTACAACAAGAGAAAGCGGTTAAAGGTTTAAGTGCATAAGTGAAGGATTTTTTGGGGATAAAATGGGTTTTATGAACCTATCCGAATGAAGAAAAATTCGTAGTGTATACTCTTTTACGAGTATAAAATCCTGGGAATGGGAAGACAGTTTAATTTTCTATGTATGTGGGTATTTTTGGCCTTTTGGATGCATCATTTGGTATCATATCATAATAAGATGCAAGTGTGATTGCGAAAGAAAGAGGAGATCAGTAAAGCATTGTGCTTTGCAGAAAATTGACAGAAATATTGTAGAAAAAAGAGATTAGATTTTAAATCTAACAAGCAGTAGGCATATAGAGGTAAAGTATGGCATAATATGTGAGTAAGTGATACTCTTAAGAATAGATTTTAGAAGGATAAAGAAATCACAACGATGGTTGTTTTCTTGTGGAGAATGGAGATTCACTCGAATGTGAAGAGTAGATGGGGACTGCCTATGAAATCATGCAGGTATTGTTTTATTTAATTTTGATTTGATTTTTGTAGGATAAACAAAAGATTGAATATTGATAGTTGCAGCTAATGAAGTATCTCAGCAAAAGAATATCACAGCCTTAAGAAGCAGTGATGAAGGAAGCTGGTAAATATTTCTGAGTGAAAGAAGGGTGTGGCGAGAACCTAGTATTTCATTTGTGATTGAAATACAAGAGGATAGTTGTGTTCTCAAAAAGTGCAGATGAGTTGAAGCCTAGAAGGAGTAGAGAAATGGTCAAAGAAAGTTCTAGAGAGGGGACTAATGGCCAAGTACAAAGGAAAGCTTGGTGAGGTAAATGTAGCAGGGAGGAATTGCTATTGCAGAGGCTTAACTACAACTCATAGTGAGTGAGGAACTCATAGAGAGAGAGGAGAAGATGACTACTAATAGTCTTAGCAAAGGTTCTAAGAGAGACCACAGTATAATAAAAGTAAATAAATATGTCAAAGAAGATGGCATGGATGAAGAGTATGAGAGAGAAAAGGCTGAGATAAGAATGCAATTTAATTTGTTGATGGAGATGTTTGAGAAGAGTAAAGAAGACTAGAGATTTGGTTACAGGATGAGAAATAAAATGAAGTGGCATAAGCTACAAGAGAAGAGATAACAATAAGTGAATATGCAGTTAATAGAGGAGTTGAGGAAGATTGAGAAGATTATGGATGTTGAATTGAGGACAGAGAAGCTCGAAGGAGTTGAGCTACAACAAGACAAAGTTGTTGGAGATGAACAAGTTTCTTTTGAACTTGAAGATGGAGCAGTGATGTCTAAAACATCAGTTGAGGCAATTGAGCCTTATGATTTTGAAATTAATAATACATGTATGTTTGCTGGTGGTGTCAAAAAGACAAAGAAGAGAGGAAGAATTTTATTTTTGAGACATTTATACCTCATATGGAAGATCATACACAGTTAAGAGGAGATATTTCTTTTCAGCATGATGTAAGGACTAAAATCAGAGGAAGTTTGGCTCACGATGATGACCAAAAGCAAGAAAAAGTGGAGAAGGATATCAAGCAACCAAGTGAAGGGCTTGAGGAAGCTGGGAAGAAATGTAGTGAAGAATTTATGAGTCATGAAAGAGACTTAGAACAAGAAGAAGAAGATTTGGTGACTGGATTATCAAATCAGACCATTGGGTCTTGTGATTTTGAAATTGATAGTTTGATTGTGTTTGTAGATGTTGCAGAAAGAAATCCATCTCTTGGAATTGTCTTGAATGGAGTTGAGAATTTTCAAGCAAAGTACGATGATGATTGTCTTTCAGATGAAGATCAAGTTGAGTTATTGTAGCAAAAGGAGTTCATAGATTCCTTGTTTAGTGAAGGAGGTATCTCCAAGGAAGATGAGACAGTTATGTCTCATATGAAGGAACCTGTTATTGTTGAGGACAAGGAAGAATTGTTTTATCTGATTGACCAAGATAAGATTGTTGGAAAGATATCTAAAGCTGTCACAGAGATAGAGGATCAAAATTTTATTTTGATGAAGAATGAGGAAGTAGTGTCACCAAGAAATTGGACTTGTGACAAAGAAGGAGACAGTGAGGATTGTATAGAACTTTTGGAAGAAGTTCCAAGTGAGGTGACATATTTGTGGCATGATTTAAGTCTTTTGGAGAATAGACTAGCAATTCAGAGAATGAATATTTTGAATGCACAATTGAAATTGGGCAAAGATGAGGCATGCATGTCTCATGCTAAAGAGGAATCAGTCTTAAAATTGAAGGAAGCTGAACTGACTACTAGGATTAGTCAAGGAGGTGAAAGACAATGACTGAAGGTTTTCAAGGAAGAGGAAGAAATATATGTTGGAATTGATGAACAACATAGTGATGAGGTGTTTGAAATAAATCAGGTAGAAAATGAATTGTTGAAATGTTTGCTGGAAGCATATGAGTATGATGTTTTTATCAAAGATATTGAACATAGGTTGTTTGGAGATGAGATGAATGTTCATAAGCAACAAGAGGGTAAGGATGTAAGGGTGGTAGTAAGAATCCAACAACTTCAAAGTGAAGGTAACAAACAACAGTTTGAAGATAATTGGCAGAGTGAGTACCAATTAGAAGATAAACTGGACATGGAGATTGAAAGAATAAGAAGGTTGATGGTGAAGGTGTCTCAGAATAAGACAATAGCTAGGAAGAAAAGCAGCAACAGCAAGAGAAAGACATCAAAAGAATGTGAGAGCATAGCTAATGGGTCAATGCAACATAAAGTATGGAGACCTGGAGAACAACAACAAACAACAACAACAACAACAACCAAAGATAGATTACATAACGAAGTATGGGATCCACGAGGACAACTATTAAAGACACATGATTTGGATATCATGATTATTTTTCACTCGGGAGTCTGATATAGGAGCATCTGCTCTAAGTCAAAAGTCCAAGTAGAAATTAGACCTTAGGGTCTTGACACCTGTCCAAGGAGGAACTATTGTAAAACTCATGTAAAAAGTATTTTATTTCTTAGTGAGCGTTGCTAGGGAATATGCTTAGTTGTTAGGTGTCAATGAGCGTTGAGTTAATGTAACAAATCCCCTTAATAAATGGGATATTAGAGAGAATATTTGTTGTTTATGCTAAAAAGATAGGAAAGTCATAAATTAGGACTTCTTAAAATAGAAGTGGTTACAAGTTTGTAGGATTTGAGTGAGGGCAGATAAGCTCAAAATTGTGTTATAAATTAAATTCTAAGCTTCGAAGAAAAAGGGGCCAAATTAAACAAAGAAAATTAGGCCAAAAGTAGAGAAAAGAGGAGGGAGTCGAGAACAGAGAGGGTTTTGTTGAAGAGAAAAAGGGCCATGCAAGACGCATCAGGCCAAATACAGGATGTAAACAAGTTTTATTGTGTATGTATACTTTGTTTTATTAATGAGAAACATAATTCATGCAATTGTATTGTGTCTTTTTTATGAGCTGAGTGATATGTAACGAGCAAATCTAGTTTCTGTGTAATAAACCATTGTTCTATGAATTCTGATGAATGATAAATGAAGGAATAAGTATTACTGTGAGAATAAGACTTAATGACTGGGGAGAATCATGTGTGATTCCAGTCTGGAGTAATTAAACTTGTGTGGAGGCCGAGAACAAGAAGTAAAATTTGAATTTCGGATTCAGAGAAGTAATATGCAGTAGCGTTCTGGATTGGATTGGAAACAGCGTGTAGCGAGAATGATCATCAAATATATCAGAGAATGATTAGAAGTAAGCTCAAGAAGAAGTAGCGAGTGGAGTAAATGGTGTTGCAGAGTGATGGCAGTCAAAAACAGAGAAAATATTAAGGTTCTGAACTCGTAGAAGTTTTCCAAAGGAAGAGAACAGATGACGAGGATTAAATCACAAAGATCCAAGCGAAGATCGACAGTCCAGGTTGAATCCACAAGTTAAATAGGGGAAATTGCGAAGTGGACATGTGTCAAGAAGAGGATCTAGGCAAACATCGCAATCAGCGATTCTCTTAGTTACATGTTAAGACTTGGCCGATAAGGTATTTAAGTTGTGATGCGAAGTAGATGAAAAAAGGAGCAGTGGGGACCGTTAGATCTGGGTGAGATCAACAGTGGAACTTAAATCGCAACCAACATTATTTCGCACTTCGGAAAATTTAGGATTTAAGTTTAAGACATCGCAGGGTAAGTTATTTTATTTGTGGTGTGGTAAAGAGTTAAGTTGTGATAAGGCAAGGAGGGTGTGATGCGATCGCAAGTCACATAAGATACGAGGCACGGTCATTTCTAAACTCTAAAATTTGTGATGTGCGATGGAGAGTTAGCTGTGAATTACGAAATTGCAATATTGCAAAATTTGTTAAGTTGTGAATCTATGGGGAGGTAAGTTATAAAAGGTGCGAAGTGCGACCCTACATGATTGGTCACCATGAAGCAGTCACGTACAATAGGAGAAAGTGGTTAAAGGTTTAAGTGCATAATCGAAGGATTGTTTTGGGATAAAATGGGTTTTATGAACCTATCTGAATGAAGAAAAATTTGGAGTGTATACTCTTTTACGAGTGTAAAATCCTGGGAACGGGCAAACAGTTTAAGTTTCTACGTATGTGGGTATTTGCGGCCTTTTGGCTACATCATTATTTAATGGATGCAGAGCTGCAAGATGACAATAATAATATCGAGTAAGACCTCATATCGCACTATTTTGTGTTTAGATACTTCTTTCCTTAAACCACATGCACCTTTTATTTTTATTCTGTAATCTTCTTACTATTTCTAAATCCTTGATCTTTGGAAAAAGATGTTCTGTAATCAGGTCTGATCCTTCAGATTGCGATAAATTTTCTATTCGGAGGTCGTTTGACACGGTTTAAGCACCGTCAGATTCCTCTTTTCGAGCTCTTCGTGATGGTGTCATTATTTTTCTATTTTAAATCAACAAATTTTTTAATGTTTTTCATCAAAAGAGGGATACATTCCCCTATACAGCTCGAAAGTTTGAAAATAAGGAGAAATAAATATTGCAAAAACATCATGAATTTCTTACCAAAACTGCACCAAGCACTTTCTTCTTGTAAGTGTGTTGTTCGAATGGTGGATGGAGCCTCCTTCTTCACGGGCTCTCTTACAAGCTGCTTGATTTATTTGTGGAAAATTTATGGGTGCAACTTCCAGCACTTCTTCTCCCAATGGCCACTGATTTTAAAAATTATGTTGTTTCCCATTCAATTGTGTCTTCATGATAGGAGGATTCAAAAGGTTCCCATTCTTCTTGGTCTCCCTTCTTGTGGGCACATCTGCCTTCTTAACCCACTCTTTCTTTGTATGATTCTTAACTACATCATGGTTAGAAGACCTACGGAAGTAATAATTTCTCTTATATGTAAAAGAAGAATTTGAATAATTGTTATACCTTCCTAGCTTGTCCTTGAACTGATGAGGACTAGGTGGCTTGATTCCCTTCTTGGAATCAAGTGATGAAGAGACTACTTTGGCTTCAGCTACCTTCAAGCTTTCTCATTTCTCTTCATTTCCATAACCCAAGCCTGAAAATGGTTGTCTTGGTACAACATCCAATTACTAGGTGACTCCTTGGCCATATATGCCAAGTCCACTTCCTTCATACCCCATCTTCGTGAGGATTTTCATGCAAACATTAGTTTCATATTGAGAGAGAACAGAACATGAAGTAACATCATATACCTCATTTTGAGATTCAGCCTCCGTTGTCCCAACCTTCTGCAACTTAGAAAATAACTCCTCTTTGGCTCGTAACATCTCTTGAAGCTCCTGCTTATCGAGAAATAGTCTTTGCAATTCTACATTTTTGGCTTAAATGCTTTCATTTATCTCTTGAAATTCTTGCATTCTTTTAGTGTGCCTCGCTCCTTTGCCCATCCTGCAAAGCAATCACCTGCTCTGATACCACTAGATCCAATCACGGGTCGAGTACTACTCTAACCATCGTTTACGGTATGAATATCTTTTAATTGACAATGGGTTATACAGGTTTAAATGAGCATGTTATTCCATTAATTATAGTGCATAAACACATAAACACAAATAAATGAACTTAACGTATCAAGAAGCATAAACACAAGTTAGAGAGAGACAACCAATTGGTAACAGAATTCACCCCTCCATCTCTTCGGGGCTACATCTCCAGATCTGCTTCAATTAGAATGTAGATCTTCTATATTCCTTCTTCAAAGAAATATTTCTTACATCCAAACTCTATGGCTGAGCATTAGCCAAGCACTATGGCTCTCAATGGCTAATTATTCTCTCCTTTCTTCTCCCCCCTTTTTTTCATGGCTTACATAAGGAACATATATATAGTTTTCCTCAGCCCACTCTCCAACAAAGAGCATTAATTACAAGACCCACAATTCTAGGGCCTAACTACAAGGAAGGAAAAACAAAGTCCATGAAAGTAGGACCTCCAACTATCTTAGGCTCATAATTGGGAAAAGTCTCAAAACCACCTCAAGACTCTTCAACCATGCCCTTGATTCTCTCAACCTATAATTGAGAAAAATAGAGAATTGGTGTGAGGTGGTTTCTCCCATAAAAACCAATTTCCCTAATTACATTAATTTAATAATATGTGAGACAAATTTTCTCTCACAAATATTAATCGTTTATATCAATAATGCATGGGTTTAATAAAATGCATAAGCATAATTTCACCCACTTAAATACTTGTCACCAACTTCAAATCAACATGGAAAAAATATCTTTTCATGTGCGAAGGTCCTTCTGGATCAGGAACATATCATGGTCTTCTCTTCATCGAACTTCACCTCTCAACGAAAAATTGTCATCCTGTGAGATGGAAGATACACCCAATAGTTGTGAGGTGTATCATCGTACCCCATAAATATTCCCAACTCATTTGTTGGTTCTAGATTTTTCCTTGCATCCTTGGAAATATGACAGTAAACTAGTGAACCAAAGATCTTGAATTGTTCCACATTTGGTTTCTTACCTGAAAAATATTCTTCTGGTGTACCCATCCCTAAAATTTTATGACGACTCTTGTTCTTGACATATAGCATTGTGTTTCATGCTTCAACCCACAAGTGCAACAGTAGGCCCTGATCATGCAACATCGCCTGTGCAACTCCCAAAAAACTTATGTTATTTCTTTTTCAACCCCATTCTCTTGTGGCTTATGGGTTGATATTAACTCTTGTTGAATGCATTCTGATGCACATAATTTCTTGAACTCATTTGACACATATTCTCCATTTTTATCACTCCCGAGAGCCTTCACTTTACTGCATGTGTATTTCTCAACAAGTGCTTTAAATTCACAAAAAATTTATAACCTATGGTCTTTCTTCTGAATGAATAATATCCAACACTTACATGAGAAATCATCTACAAATATCACATAATACATGTTATTGGTCATGGAGGCTATCGAAAACGGTCCACACACATTTGAGTGAAATCTTTCAAGGATCACTTGCGCTCAATTGTCCTTATAATGAAAGGTGGCTTTGGTATACTTACCTAATGTACACCCTTTTCATGTATCACGCTTCTCGAGTGCACCCTTGGGAAGTCCTATATAATTTGTTGCATGGTCTTCAAAGCTCCATGGTGCAAATGGCCAAGTCGCATATGCCATAATTCATCGATGTGTCGGCTTTGCACCTTCTCTACTTTCGTGTTCAAAGCAGCACGATCTTCTACATCCAATTTGTAGAGGTTCTTTACCCGAACCTCGATCCACTTCACTTTTCCTATGGTTATGTGATGAAGGAAAGTCTTCCTTTTTATAAATATAACATCGTAGCCACGGTCTTCCAACATAGAAACTGAAACTAAATTATTATTCAGACCCGGAACATACATGATATATTTCAATGTGAGAGGAGAACTAGACTCCCTCTGAAAAGTAACATTACTGATGTTGGTCGTGTTATACCTTCCATCATCTCCCATCTTGATGTGCATCTAGAGGTAATTCTCCTCCAGGTCCCTGAAGATTTCTTTGTTGTCGATCATATGGAATGAGGCTCCACTATCCAAATACCACACAGTACCCATCATTGATGTCACCATGCATGTAATGAGGCTTAAATACAACTCGAATTGTGAAGTAAGAGCTTCACCTGTCGCTGGTCATAAGGGATTCTTGTCGGCCTTCTTGTGCAGACACTTCGTGGAATAGTGTCCCAACTCATGATAGTGAAAACATTTAAATTTTATTTGTAATTATTCTTTCCTTCATGAATATAATATCCTTTGGATTGGGATTTCTTCCCTTTCCCTTTCTTTCCTTTCCATCCAATGCATAGTTCTCCTCATCATCATGATTAGATGAGTTTACATCTATGGTGTTTCGCCTTATCTCTTCTTGCAAAAAGTTGGACCACAAATGCTCCCACTTTCGTAGCTTATCCCTCCCATTTACCGAATCCTGGTAGTTGTGCTAGCTCTTGGGAAGGTTTATAAGAGCTAGGATGACCATATCACCATCTGCAAATATAACACAAACACTCCCAATCTCATCCTAGTATTGGGTGAACTTGATCAAGTATTGTGGTATTGTTTCACCCTTTTCCATCTTGATTTTCTGAAGCTTTTCCTTCAGTGAAAGCTTCCTATGGCCACTATTGTTCTGAAAAAATTATGTCAAGCCCATACCCATTGCATATGGAGTCTCCTTCCCATGGAGGGTTGAGACAATATGATCTCGAACTCCTTTCAGTAATATCCTTCTTTCCTTGGATACATTCTGCTAAATCATGTGCATCTGCATATGCTAGTTTCGTAAAATTGCTATTAATGTATTCCTTCAATGAGTTCTCTTCCATGATTGCTTCCATTTGGTTCTTCCAAGAAATGTAATTCGAGGTACCCTCAAGGGAATACTTGAGGCTCAAACCATGGAATTCCATCCTAGTCCTGATGCTAGCTCTAGAGAATAGATCTGCAAAAATCGTTACTCCTGCAAAGACAAACTCATATTCTTCTCTTTTATAGTGATTTCAACTCTGATAGCATGTATAAATTCCTTTATATTCAAAATGTTAATTGTAGTTTACTAAAACAATAGACTTTAATCTACTCTACCGATTGCGGAAACCAATTTAAGCGGTTTTGAAATCATGAAACATACAAGAGAAATAATTAAATCAACACATTACACAATGATTTTCTGGGGAAATCCACATCTACAAACCATGCTATCTGTGGATTTCATTAGTCGGGAAATATGAGAAGATTACAATTCTTTTCTCAAGCTCAAGAAACCTCTGCATTATCTCTATCTGTCTCACTTCTTCGTAGACAATCCTAGGCCAATACTTAACCAATTTTATGCTTTCCTGGCTCCCTATTTTCTTTTGTTGTTTCCTTGGTAATTACCCCCTATTAATTAGGGAAACCCTCAATTGGAATTGTGCAAAACATCATATGCCTTCCTTTGGTTGCATGCACCATTTGTACAACTTGGATGACTATAAAACTGATAGTACATTGCCCTTGAAATCCAATCTAAACTGGGTAACTTGTAGATCACACATGCATGAGTTATTTATGGTTGATTTATCAATTAACTGGTTGATCACAGAGTACTCACCCCACTACTTGACCTCCCACTAGTTCCTCCAACAGTTGGAACTAGTTAAACTGACTTTAACTCAACTAAACTAAGTTCATTAATTACAACTCAAAATAAACTCAACCTAGGATCCTAAAAAGTAGGAGACACTCTACATGACTCAAGTTAGGCCCTCAATTCGAATTAATTGAACCAAACAATTCAAACTAACTTAGTTAACTCATACAAGTTGTCATGATATGTGTAATTACAATTTATTCTAATTTAATTCAAGGGAAAATTAAATTAGAATATTTCTTGGTGCCATTTTCAACAAAGGAACATACCCCACCAAGGTGTTAATGGGGTAGGTCCTTTTAGGAAAATTCCTATTTTGGAATAACACATCTTCAATGAATTTCCTCTTTGACTATTCTTATCTTGGATGCCCCACCTCATCCGCAAAGGGTATCGGAAGCCATATTCTTAGCCAGTCCACCATTCTTTCTTCATGAAGTGAAGACAAGAATTATGTGTCTATCTCTCCCTCTCAACTAGGGAGGATATATCAACTAGTACAAACTTGTCTCTTAAATACACAAGCTGCATATTAGGAAGATATTATGTCAAGGTGTCAGCTACCTTTTCATCAGTGGAGATATATCTTAGCTGCAACACTCCATCCTTCACCAGCTCTCTTATGTAGTGATACTTTTTATTTATGTGTTTTGTCTTTCCATGGACAATTGGGTCTTTAGAAAACATTATACAGTTGGTGTCCTCACAAAGTATCATTGTAGGGTCCATAGGTCCTTCAAATAGGTCGAACAACAAGTTCCTCAACCAGACATATTATCTTCTTAATTCATAGGCTACAATGTATTCAACCTCAACACTACTCTAAGCAAACGATTCTTGTTTTCTACTCATCTAGGATATCATGGAGGATCCCAAACTAATACATCCTCCGGTAGTGATTCCCCCATCCATCTCACTACCTCCACAGTTGGAATATATATATATACAATCAAGTGGAAATCATTCCTCTTACCATACTTCAGGCAGTAGAGGATATGTCCTTGTAGATATCTAAATATATGCTTGGTTGTTATCAAATGATCATTCTTGGGATCAACCTGAAACTAACTGAGAATATTCACTACAAAACAAATGTTTATTCGATTATTTACCAAAGACATCAGTGATCCAATAATTTTTTTATACCTTGTCAGATCTATAGGGCTTGATTTGAAACTTCTTAGCCTCTTCAAGTTTGTGATCATAGGGGTTTCCATAGGCTTGTAATACATCATGTCAAACCTTTTCAGCATCTTGATCACATACTTTCCTTAACCTAGATAAATCTCATCAGGTCTTGACAAACTTCCAACCACAAATAATAGTGCATCAACCCTATATCCTTCATATTGAATTTTGCTACTAGTTGCTTCTTGAACTCTTGAATACGACCTTCTACACATGTCATGAGAATATCATCCACATATAAAAGAATTATTACAGAGTCGTCCTTCACAACCTTCATATAGAGATTCTGATCATCAGAACTCTTAGAGAAGCCCAATATTTGTAGGTATGCATCCATTCTTTCATACCAGACCCTTGGTGCTTGCGTAAGGCCATACAGTTCCTTCTTCAACCTCTAGACATAAGTTTCTATATATTTTAATTCAAATCCTAAGGTTTTTTCTATATAGAGTTCTTCATCGATAGTATTATTTATAAATGTTTTCTTGACATCCATTTGGCGGATGTTCGATCCCATCAACGCTTCCAAAGAGACCAACGGAAATACTAAGTGAAGATTGTAGATATATATTGCAATGGAAATACATAGAGTATATCTACTGATCTATAGATATACAACATCAAGAGCATGAATATGAGGGATCGCCAAGTGATCTCAACTATCAAGTCCTAGATTTGAATCCAGGATGTTGACAAAGACATATTTGAAGCGACTGTGACTGGGAGAAAAATGTATGAAGGCACTTCTTAAGCAACTGAATGTGATCCAACCCATATATACCCATAAAATCCCTTATTCATGACCTTAATATTTCCTGCCTGTAGCTGAAGCACCCATAACCGCGACTTAAGCGTTTCGTGCCCGCGGCTGAGGGTCTAATCAACCTTGAACCCTAGCCACGCCCTGAAGTTTGATTGCCTACAACTTTACCATCACAACCGCAACCTTGACACGTTATGCCCACATTTTTGTCTAGGTTAAACAGATACCTTCATATGGCCTGCCCGCGGTTCTGGCCCAGAATACCCAAATCAAATGCGAGCCCCTGCCTATGATCCCGATCCTTTACACAAGCTTCTCTTGACGTACCTGTGTAAGCCAAGACAGAAAAATAGGAACCAATACCAAGATAGCATGAAGAAGATCTCATGAGTGAATGTGTGCAAATTATCTTGGGGTATCTTCTATTTATAAATTTTTGAGGCACTGCTTGGGGCTTTGACCAAATGCACATGTGGTTAGGCCGACCCATAAAATAATAAAATAATTCATATCTTAACTTCTACTTAACCGATTGGGGTGATCTCTAAGGCGATTTTGGTTCTCTCGAAAAGAAGAATCTAATGAAATGAAAATCATGACCATATGAGCTATCCATAGTGAAATTTTACCACAGTTGCATAATTTTAACATTCCCTCTCAACTAGGGAGAATTTTGCCTACCAATTTTTTTCATCGATCAATATGCCATTCTTTTATCTTTATGTATCATCACTGATCATATCTATCATGTATTCGTCATGATGTGAACCTTTATTATTTCAAATCATCAGTGTACTTCTCATGCTTATTTATTTTTATCTCTTAATTGTTCCTGCTTGTATGCTGAATATTCTCAGATCTAGAAGAAGAATTTGTCACTAGAGGGGAGCTTAGGCTACCAACCTTCATCCATCAAGCTATCATTATGGATTATATGACAGCGGGCTACTACCCGAAATATTGTTATCAATCAACATCGGAGATCATATCATCTGGGATCACATCTCGACCTGTAACTGCATCGGAGAGCACATCTCTTCCCAGAATCTCATGGGGGAGCTATACCTCTAAAACCCATATCTAGAAATAGGATATCCATCCACATAGGGGAGCCCATCTCGACCCTACTGTCACATCAGGGATCTCACTCTCAACTCGTAACCGTAAAGGGCTATCTCAACCCATCCTATTGCCTATTGATCTTACCATCGATGACCATGAATATTAATGTGGTAGAACACCTGCATCATAATCAAATTGGGTTGTACATACCAATTACACTCTCAACTCGTTGGCCAAATGAGGAGCGGTAATCCCGACTAGCCCTGCTAGTGGGTATGATGCCAACTGTGGTATACTCTGCAAAGACCAATCAGGGGAGCAACATTCTCTAACCCTATGTAGATAGAGGAGAAACATATCAACCCTAGGTAATAGATAGGAAAATGTCATATTTTCCAGAGTTCCCTCTTTCCCAAGGACCCTCTATCTCAATTCCTCGTCCTGGGAGCTTAGGCAGGAAGGAAGAATTGGCTCAGTGTCCTAGATCAGCACTGCTCTCATCTATTATCTGTTGATTCATGTTCATACAAGACATCAAATCAAGTCTTATTTTAGAACATACATAATCATGTAAGTCACAACAAGATACAAATCATAACAAGATACCATAATAATCTTCCCTCTCAAGAAGGTGTAAATCACAAGCCTAAGCTTATCTCGAAAAATTGCATTGTCTCAGTAAATCAAGAAATCACAGTCCCAACTATATGTAGATGGGATTTTCTGTCATCACAGTGTATCCATGTCTTATCCATATCATTCTCAGATAGCTCTCTAAGGAGATTCTACATCCTGCCTCATAGTTATCCTTGCTAGCAACATTGTATCTGACCTTGGTCGTGCTATGGACCTCTCGTCCAAGATATCATGGCAGATCTCATACTAAGGCAGAATCCAGCTGTGCTCATCAATAATAATCCTAAACATCATCAAATCCTCCATGCAACTACATATCATGGGAGAAATATCTCAACCATTAAAATATGTTTGGTGGCAATTATGAATGAAGAAGCTCAATCATGAATTTAACCATGTTCTATAAACATCACATACGGATGGGTGTTCAAAACGAAACATCAATTCTTTAATCAACAAACATATGCCATGTCACATTCAATTAACATTTGAACTTTAAATTAGAGTGTCAAAGGATTTACAAAGACATTTCAACATTCTTGCAACATGGAATTTCTTTCCCAAATTCCAGAAGTTGATTCATCATGCCATGATACATCATTACGAGATTCAGAAGCCATCTCCCTCTTACTTAGATTGTCAGAGGCTTATCACCTGTCAAGGGTAGACTATTAGTATGTAAAACCAAATCCATAATCAAAATCAAGGTCATACCTTGGAACTCATTATTTGTACTTCACTAGATAATTACCAAAGACAAATATGAATCGAGGATATTGCATCATGCAATGCTATCTACAAGCATAATTCCTTACCACGACAACATAACCAACCTTACACAAATAAATTTTGTTTCAAAAAAGTTAGTTCATTAGATTTTAGAAGGAAAACCAAAACTATTATCAAATACATTGATTTCATAATCAATTCTTTAAACCAGGTGACAGGTAGTGCTCATGTCAAGGCTTGACTTCATTCATTTTCAAGCCATCAATTTTTTCATTTAACATGTCATTACAGGCCATTTACATCACTAGATGCAAGTGCATACACATCAAGGTTAAATCATGCATGTTCATACTAAGTTACAACAACCATTGTGCTAGGAACAAGGAGGTGAATACATAACCATACTTTTGTATACTCACATACAAAACTAAAGGTCACTATGCCAACATAGCATTTTCATCTAGGAAAATAAACTATCGCCAATTCAAATCATGTCAAATCCAAATGTGCCATCGTGGTAATATCTATAGTTCTAGACATATCTCAATCATTAAGCATCGTGTCAAAATTTCCAAACACAGTTTATCAATATCGATCATTCAAAGCATGTAGCACAATCCTTAAACATAATAAAATATCCATATGAATGTTTTGGTCATCTGCAAAAACCAGTTTGGTTCAAACATACAAATTTTCCCAACTGAAAAATCTTACGGGTATCTGCAATACATTTGTAGAACTGACATCTTCCAAGTGACCATCTGATTTCATGCTCAATTCCAGCAATTCCAGAAATCAGTTTACAATGGCAAGACATGTCATACATCCCTTTATTTGGAGTATAGACTAAATTCATTGTACAAAACTTTAATTTTGTGTATGTCATGCATAGTTACATCTATGGGCCTTCCTTTGCACGAGAGAGGCTCATACCTCTTTTGTACATCAACAATGTCAGACACTCATAAATCATAGAAGAACATGCAATTTTATTTTCATTGATGTAAACAACTTGTATTTACAGGAGTCATGAAACAACAGATATGTTAGATCATAAACCCATATCTATCATGATACTCAACATCATTTCATCAATCTTTCATCAAGGGCTAGTCTTGAAATGTCAAGGCAACAGGTTGATGTGACAACACAATCTTATGACTAATACATCTATTTAACACATTTAAATTCACCATATGCCATAACCACAGGTTGTAGGAGATCTAGAACATCAATATCATAGATATGTCTCCATCATCACAGCCGTCAATACCATTTTTATCATGACCAATAGGATCAAGTTAGGTTATCCAATAAACCAACAAAGTGCAATCTCTCTTTCCATGAGCTTTAATCATGCTTATCATAAGCATTATCAATACCATATCAGTGAGGTAAACTTCTATAATAAATCCAACATTTCATATGCATATCAAGAGTCAAGAGTACCATTTACTAGTGTTGGGACCAGGATTTCAAAAACCATAGATGTTAGCCAAACATCAAACATGCCTTTATATCCAAGATCAACAATAAGTAGCCTTTCAGAATCAAGAAGATCAACATGATCAAATCATTCAACACCAGGTGCACCATTTCATCATAGGAAACATAAATATCAATCACTTTCATATGCATGCATGAAACATTTGTGAAGGATACATTCTCAACATACCGTAGGGCTTACCTAGTCATCCAATGTACAACTGGAATACAATATACCATGAATTCGTAGTGGTATTACTTTTGCACCTTCACACAGGCAACTTGTAGTGTAGAGGTTTGTCGTTGCACCAAAACCCGCATGTGTTGGTAAACTTCCAAACTGGTAACTAGGATCCCCAGGGTGGGAATTACGGATTCCATAGAGGTGTGGTGATTACTCCAACATATAGTGCTCCAGTGCCTCTTTAACTTTTCCAGATCCAACCATCTTTCCTACATTTCAAAAGATCCTCAAGAGGGATCCACTCATCACATCTCTTCACGGAGGTTAGAAATATCCACGTGCTCAAATATACATGTAGGAAGTAATGACTAGAAACAATAATCAGATCCATAAGTATAAACAAGAGTAAGGTCATAAGTCAAGGAATACTTATCTTCAATGAGAGATGATCCTCTCCCTCTTGAACCAACCTTCAAGAGCCATCCATGTACCATAAAACAAGTTTTCCTTCAATCAGAAACTTTATAAACAACTAGGTCGTTTGTCAAATCGATCCCAAGTGCTTCACAGAGATCACATCTCAATATTCTTACCATAAACCAGGGTTTCTCTCAAACCCTCATGGTCACATACTTATCCACTAACTACCTAGGGTTTTCTTCACACCCTAGAATTATTTTAGGTCTCTACAATCCTTTGCTTTCTTCCATTAAAGTGTCTCCATGGGGGTGATCTCCATGAATTTTCTTTAGCCCAGCTCTGATACCATGTCAATTTTCCATAGAGATACATTGTTATTTTCTTTTATAGATATATTTCTTCAATAACGTGTTAAGTTCACCCCAAATAATTATATCATTGTACATGTCTACATTATTAACCATCAATATATTCAAATATGTATAAATAACAGCGTCGTCATCATCATCTAATCAGTGGAACAAAAAGGAACAAGAGAAGAGAATCATGAACACATAGAGACACCAGGATTGGTCCGAGACTAGGGCAAAACCCACTATGGGGAAAACCGTTTAAAATTATTCTTCTTAGATCGTCATTAAATGATTCAGCAACAAGAGTACAATGATCCATATATCAATATATTCATGATGCAATAAAAACAACTAGCACATGAATTGTGTGACCTTACACATATCTCTGTTAAAGGAACTTGATTATGAGAACTGAGATGCACTGGCACTGGTTGAATAATATTGATGAATAATGTTAATATTGAGTGAAGACAATAGATACATCTTGCAATGGAAATACATAGAGCATATCTACATATATGTAGATCTACAACATCAAGAGCATGAATCTGATGGATCGCCAAGTGATCTCAACTACCAAGTCCTAGATCTAAATCCAAGATGCTGACAAAGACTAATTTGAAGTGATTGTGATGGGGTGACAGATGTATGAAGGCACTGCGCAAGCAGCTGAATGTGATCCAACCCATATCTTCCCATAAAATCCCTTAGTCCTAGCCTTAAGACCATCTTCCCATGCCTGAAGCACCCATAATAGCGACCTAATCATTTTTTTCCCGCGACTGAGGGTCTAATCAGCACTAAACCCTAGTCGCGCCCTTAAGACTGACTAACTACAACTTTACCAACTCAATTGCGGCCTTGACATGGTCTGCCCACAGTTTTGGCTAAGTTCAAATACTACCTTCACGTGGCCTGCCTGCTGTTCTGGCCCAAAATACCTAGATCAAATGCAAGCCCCTACCTATGATCTCAACCCTTTGCATGAGCTTCTCCTGGCATACCTGTGTGAGACAAGACAGAAAAATATGAACCAATACCAAGAGAGAATGAATAATATCCCATGAACAAATGTGTGCAAATGATCTTGGGGTCGCTTCTATTTATAACTTTGTGAGGGACCGCTTGGGGATTTGACTGAATCCACATGTGATTAGGCTGAACCATAAAATAATAAAATAATTCATAACTTAAATTCTTACTATAGCCAACAAATATTCCCTTCATGCTTGTGGGATCCAAATTCTTTCTCTTATCCTTTGGAATGTGAATATGGATAGGACATCCAAATATTTGGAGATGGTCCATGCTTGGTTTCTTCACAGTGAATGCTTCTTCAGGAGTCATGTTGTTTAGTCATCTATGAGGACTTCAATTTTGAACATATACAACAGTCTATGTTGCTTCACCCCACAAAAATATTGGAAAGTCTTGATCATGTAACATAGCTCTAACACTTTCTTCAATTGATCAATTCTTTCATTCAACAACTCCATTTTATTTAGGATTATATGGGACTATCATCTCCTTCTTAATACCGGCATCCTTACAGAAAGCTATGAGTTCCTTTGAAGTGCATTCTCCTCCATTGTCATATCTTAGTACCTTTATCCTCATTTCTATAAGGTTCTCTACTTCAACTTTGAATTCTTGAAATTTTTCGAATACTTCATCCTTGGACTTCAACAAATAGATCCAAATTTTCCTTGAGTGGTCATCAATTAATGTTACATAATATAGATGACCTCTAAGAGACTTTGTAGACATAGGACCATAGACATTAGAATAAATGAGATACAAGGTTTATTTTGACCTTGAAACACTGCTTCCAAATGGTCTCTTAACATTTTTACCTAATGCACACCCCTTGCATACTCCTTCATGATCTTGCTTGAGTTCATGGATGCCATTCACCATTGAATTTAGAGTTGGTAATATTTTTTAGTGAAGGTGACCAAACCTTCTATTCCAAATTTCACATGGACTGACTTAAATGTGATCCAAATCTTGAGAGAGAGGAGTTAGAAATTTGTAGAGTCTTCCTTCACGAATCCCAATGATCTTTGCATTTTCGATGCTAGAGTTTTTATCCCATACTACGACCTTTCCATTTATAAAAGCGACTATATCTCCCTTATCTTCTAGCATTAAATAGAAAGTAGATTATTTTGTAAACCTGTAACAAATAGGATGTTCTTGAGATGAATATTTCCTCCATTCTCTATCTCTAGTGAGGATTATCCAATTCCTCTTACAGGATAGCTCTTCTTGTCACCAAGCTCACCAAAGTAGGAATATTTTCCTCTTTATAAGGTCTTTAGTTTCTTGTGCTCACCTATCATATGTCTTGATGCTCCACTGTCAATTACCCAAATATTCTCATCATCAAATGTGCCAGTAAGTGCTAAGAATAATCCTTCGTCCTTTGTAGAAGTATTGGTCATAATATTCTTGATGGATAATAGGAGATTCCATAATGCCTCGATTCCTTTCTTGAGATGAATTTATACCATGGAAAATTGCTTTAAATAATTCTTCAAGGATGTAGTTATCTTCATCATGCCCTTAGCCAACCTTATCTCTGATACCATGTTGATAAATTTTAAGGGTTGCGACTAAGATGATTTCTCTTTAACTTGATAAATGCTTGTGATGTATTTTTAAATTTATTGATTATCATCTTCTTCTATTATTATGTTGTTGTTACTATCATATAAAAACTACCAAAACAAGAATATCAACAATGAACAAGACATGATATAGGCTGCAAGTTAGGGTGAAAACCTCTCCACTTGAGAGGAAAACCCGCAAATATCTTCTCTTCTTATAGATTCTTCAAATGACGAATTCCAAGACCTTTATACCAAGACCAAATTTGACCTCCTTGATGATGTGCTTCCTCTATCCTATTCAAACCTATTCAAATATCTTCCAACTACACAACTTCAACCCCCAACAACACAATTTCGGCCTCTATTGTATGTTTGAAATTTTTGACCTCTAGTAATAGTTGTTGCTTCCACACGTGTGATAAAATTCAGGGTTCCAAGCCCCTTGACCTTCGCTTGATTTTATCCTCATTCTAGGGCATGTAGATGATCCATTAGACCTTCCTTCAACCTTCTTCCAACAATATCCTCAACTTTGATCTTACAGCAGCAAAACCCTATATTTCCTTCTTCACACATGTGAGAGAGAGAGAGAGAGAGAGAGAGAGAAACAACCCAAACATTTGCCCTTCATCATTATTTATTCTTCTCTAGCCTTCTTCATCTTATCCTTTGCTTGGATGATGATAGAATAAATGAATATCCATAGGAAGTTGAGTTCCCTCCTATATATAGGCTTACAAGGAGGACGAAATGCCCTAATTGAGGCCGGCTTCTTAGCTTCTAGGCCGACTTGGTCTTGGAGGGTATTTTGACACTTTTAAATGAAAAAAAATATTTTTACAAGTTACAATATGCCCGATGGGGTATTCTTCATATTACAATGACTCTTTTGACTTCTTGACCCTAGGAAAAACCCTAGAAGCACTCAGTGGGTGCTTGACCCCTAAATAAATGACCTTCAGCATGAAACCCATGCTACAAAAATAAAAATAAAAATTTCTCTTTCATTTTACAATATACGAGATTCAAAAGTACATTTCATATTTATGAATACCAAACATAAATACCCATTTCATCAAATACTCAATATAATAGGGCATTTGGTAAACAAATATATGACCAAATAACTACTTCACTCATATAGGTATAACTAAGATATACAATAATTACTCTTATTTATGATTGTGGTGAGAGAATGAATAGAATTCATACATGACACACTTGGTTTAAATTGTTTTGATGTAAGGATGATGTGTTACACAACATTTTTTCACTGTCCCTACAATCCCCATCCCGCACATTGGAGGACCATTTCTGTGACTTTTGTGTATTCTCATGCCTTTCAAAAAGTGTCAACGCATCCCTTGCCATGAGAATAACATTTCCTCTGTTGACTATTCCTGGAACAAACTATCAAACACATATGATTTTAGGTCAGCATTGGCAGGCAGTTATGGCCTCGTGCCCATAGAGAAATTAGCATTGGGCCTCGCGCCCATTGGAACTTTGTCTCGGTGGACTTCTCACGCCAAGCTGTTTTTGGAAAGTTTTTTAAAATAGAAGCAAAGTTTCCATTCCCAACCACTTCATGAGCAAAGTCAGCATGGGTTGTTCGACTGAATAACATCGAACATATTCCTTTGGCTTCTTGTTTCCTACATTTGAGAAACCTCCCAAAGGATAAGGCCTCCCTTCCACCATATGAGGGATCCCAACCTACTCCTCCTCTCCTATAAATACATCTCTCTCACATAGATGCAACTAGCTGAACATTTTGTACAATAGCTGAAATGGTTGAATAGCTGAAATGTCTAATATAGCTGGTGTGAGATAGAGTAGAGAGAGACCTGTTTTCAAGAGAGATTCTAGGCTTATTTCCTCACCAAGTCCAATTCCCCAACGAATGCTTGAGACACGTTCTGATTGTACCGGTTGAAGGAGGCTGCAACGTCAAGGCTATTTTGGTTGTAAACTCTTTCTCTCTTCTTATTAATACATGACTGATGTTTTAGTTCCTCTTTTTCATTTGATATGATTAATCTTGTGCAATATGTTTAGTTCTCGTTGACCAATTAGATAGTTATGAATGAAAATATTGTTTCGTACATTGCTATCATTCTCTGATCCTTGTGTAGGCACCTGAGTACCACCACTGAAGGACCATAACGTGTAATGACAAAGATCAGGAGACTGCTACCACAGCTACGATAACTACGTTGGAACAAAGGTAGGACATCTATCCCGACTCAATGTCATCCATAAACTAGTAATCGACAAATTAGCATGTACTCTTGCTGCTAGACCCACCCTAGGTCTAGAGGGATCGCCTTTGTCCACAAAGGGGAATTTTTGTAAATAATATATCCCAGCCTGAAAAAGGGGTAAACGTATACTGGGTAGATATCATTTCGTAGCCTTTCAACGAGTTCAAAACGACAAGAGTCTCGGCAATATTTTCAATTTTTGAGAGTTAGAAAAGAGCTGAAAGGTGACTCCAAGGGTGAATTTTTCATGTTTTTACCGAGTCTGAAAAACGTATAAAATACAACTCGTCACTTCATCATCGTCACGTCAAGGACCTGTCGTTGCACAAGAGACGCACGTAAAACCCATTTTTCTAAAATAAAATAGCACAATAATCTAAAAATATGCTTTAAAACCTAATTTGGGTTCTAAAAAGTTTATAAAATGCCAAAAATGGTAAAAAATAAATTAATTTTCACTTTTGCCTCTTGTGAGAAATTTCTTTTACCTCTTTCACTGTGATTTCGCGGAGCTAACAGCAGGCAATCCGAAAGGCCAATCGAGAATCTAATTGTTCCAGGTAAGAACTCATATCCTTCCTAG